>JAWMAR010001404.1:0-281266 GCA_036785375.1 Leucoraja ocellata | reverse complement strand
TGTCGCTCTCTCTCTCTCTCTCTCTATCTATCTGTTTGCCTCTCTGTCTGTCTCTCTCTCTCGCTGTCTCTCTGTATCTTTCTCTGTCTCTCTGTCTATTTGGGTGTCTCTCTGTCTCATCTCTCTCTCTCTATTGCTCTGTCTCTGTACGTCTCTCTGTATAGCACTCTGTCTTTCTCCCTCTCTCTCCGTCTCCCTCTCTCACTGTCTCTGGTCTCTTTTTTTTCTCTGTGTATCTCTCTCTCTACCTGTCTCTCTGTGCATCTCTCTCATTCCCTCTCCCTCACTCTCTGTCCCTGGTCTCTCTCTGTATCTCTCTCTCTCTCTCTCTGTATCACCCTCTCTCTCTGTATCACCCTCTCTCTCTATCTCTCCCCCTCTCTCTGTATCTCCCTCTCTCTCTGTATCTCTGTATCTCTCTCTCTCTCTCCCTCTCCCTCTGTCTCTATCGGGACCCCACCACTCGCCATATCTTCCCATCTCCTCCCGTCTGCTTCCGCAGAGACCGCTCCCTCCGTAACTCCCTGGTCAATTCGTCCCTACCCACGCGTACCAACCCCTCCCCGGGCACTTTCCCTTGCAACCGCAGGAAATGCTACACCTGTCGCTTTACCTCCCCCCTCGACTCCATTCAAGGACCCAAGCAATCGTTCCAGGTGCGGCAGAGGTTCACCTGCACCTCCTCCAATCTCAACTATTGCATTCGCTGTTCAAGATGTCAGCTGATCTACATCGGTGAGACCAAGCGTAGGCTTGGTGATCGTTTCGCCGAACACCTCCGCTCGGTTCGCAATAACCAACCTGATCTCCGGTGGCTCAGCACTTCAACTCCCCCTCCCATTCCGAATCCGACCTTTCTGCCCTGGGCCTCCTCCATGGCCACCGGAAATTGGAGGAGCAGCACCTCATATTTCGCTTGGGCAGTTTGTACCCCAGCGGCATGAACATTGACTTCCAATTTCAGGTAGCCCTTACTGTCTCCTCCCCACCCCACCCTACATCAGTCTGAAGAAGGGTTTCGGCCCGAAACTTTGCCTATTTCCTTCGCTCCATAGATGCTGCCGCACTCGCTGAGTTTCTCCAGCATTTTTCCCTCTCTGTCTGTCTGTCTTTTTCTGTCTGTCTGTCTCTGTCCCACTCTCTCTCTATCTCTCCCTCTTAGTCTGTCTCGCTCTCTCATCTCTCTGTCTCTCACTCCGTCTCACTCTTTGACCCTCTTGGTCTCTCTCTGAGTCTGTCAGTCTCTCTCTCTGAGTCTCCCTCTTTCTTCCCCCCTCTCTGCTGCCTCTCTCTCCGTCTCTCTGAATCTGTCTCCCTCTTTCTCCCCCCCCCCTCCCCCATCTCTGCTGCCTCTCTCTCCGTCTCTCCCACTCTCTGTCTCTGGTCTCCCTCTTTTGCTCTCCATCGCTCTCTGTCATTCTCTATTTTTCTGTATTGAATTAAATCTGATCTCTATCTGTCTCTCTCTCACTGACACTCTGTCTGTCTCTGTATCTCCCTCTGTCTCTCCCTGTCTCTCTCCCTGTCTCTCTCCCTGTCTCTCTCTCTCCCTCTTTCTCTCTCTCCCTTCTCTCTCTCTCCCTCTCTCTATGTCCCTCTCTCTATGTCCCTCTCTCTCTTTCTCTTTCTTTCTGTGTCTATTTCTGAGTGTCTCTCTCTCTCTGTCTCTCTCTCTCACTCACTCTATCTCTCCCGGTTTCTCCCTCTCTGTCTCTCTCTGCATCTCTCTGTCTCTCACTCTCCCTCTTTCTCTCTGTCTCTCTCGCTTTCTCTGACCCTCTCTCTCTCTCTCCCTGCCTCTCTCTCTGTCTCTCCTCCCTCTGTCTCTCTCCCGCTACCTCCCCCTCTATCTCCTGGTCTCCCTCTCTCGCTGCCTCCCTCTCTGTCTCTGTCTCCCCCTCTCTCTCTACGTCTCCCTCTCTCTCTCTCTCTCTCTCTGTCTCTCTTTGTTTTTCAGTCTCACTGTCTTTCTGTCTAACTCTGTCTCTCTATCTCCCTCTGTCTGTCTCTCTCTCTCCCTGTGTCCATCTCTCTCTGTGTCTGTCTCTCTCCCCCCCTCTCTCTCTGTCTCTGTATCTTGCTGTCTCCCTGTTTCTCTCTCTCCCTCCCTATCTCTCACTGTCTATCTTTCTCTCTCCCTCCCTCTCTCTCTCTATCTCTAATTATCTGTATGTCACACTGTCTGTCTATCTCTCTTTGCATCTCTCCCTCCGTCTCTCTCTCTTTCTCACTCTCTCTGTGTCTTTCTGTGTCTCTGTCTCCCCCTCTCTCTCCCTATCTGTCTCTCTCACTCTCCATCTCTATCATTCTCTCACCTGAGGTAAATGTTATAAATCCACAGGGGAGCGGAATAAACCCAGTCTGGGGGAAACCGAGGTAAATAATGTTAATAATAATCTCTCTCTCTCTTGCCATCTCTCTTTCTCCCTCTGTCTGTCTCTCACTCCCCTTCGGTCTGTCTCTCTCTCTGTCCCCCTCTGTCTCTCCCTCTTCCTCTGTCTCTCTCTCTGACCCTCTCTTTCTGTCTGCCTCTCCCTCTCTCTGTCTCCTTCACTTTCTCTCTGTCTCTCTCTCTCTGAGTGTCTCTGTCTCTCTCTCTCTGCCCCTCTCACTGTTTCTCTCTCTGATTCTGTCTTTCTCTCACTGGCTGTCTGTCCGTCTGTCAATTTAAAAAAAACTTTATTGGCATGATAAATTACATTGTTATATTGCCAAAGTATTAAACATGACATACATATTTAAAATGCATAAGTATAAATACAAGTATACAGTGCATGGATAGATATGTCCCTGTACATAAACTCGCAATAGACCTATAGCCCTTTATTGATTGCTACACGTTCTTGCAGTTGTAAGCAGTACAACAGAGTAGCAAGTTTAGCAAATCAATATTAATTTCTTAGTATCAGTTAATGTCAATTAGTGTGTGCGTGCATATGTGCATGTTGGTCTCTCTCTGTCTCTGCATCTCCCTCCCTCTCTCTGTGTCTCTCTCTGAGTCTGTCTCTCTTTCTCTCTCCCTCTCGCATCCTCTCTCCCACTCTGTCTCTCTCGTTCTCCGTTTCTCTCTCTGGTTTTCCCTGTCTCTCACAGTCTTTCTCTCTGTCTGTCTCACTCTCTCTCTCTCTCTCCGTCAGTCTCTGTGTCTGTCTGTCGCTCTCCATGTGTGTCTCTCTCTCTCTGTGTCTCTCACCCTCTCTCTCACTGCTTCTCTCTCTGTCTCTGGTCTCTCTCTGTCTCTCCCCTGCTCTGTGTCTCTGTCTATCTTCCTGTCTTTCTCTCTGTCCCTCTCCCTCCTTCTCAATATGTATCTGCCCCTCCCTCACTGCCCTCTCTCTGTCCCTCTGTGTGTGTGTGTGTGTCTCTCTCTCTCTCTCTCTCTGTCCCTCTCTCGCTGCCGGTCTCTCTGTGTCTCTCTCTCTGTGTCTCTCTCTGTGTCTCTCTCATCCCTGACACTACTCCCCCACCAGATGGAGGGGGGGGGGGGTCTCACCAGCACACTGGCTGCTCTCAATGGCCGCTCACGTCCCCGTCTCTCCGTCCACAGCAATGGGTCCTAAACCCTGCAGGAGGGGAACACAGAGGGTCAACAAGCTGGCAAACAGGACATCACTAACACGGCAACAATACTGGTGCTTGGGGGGGGGGGGGGGAGGTGAAGGGGGAGGGAAAGACTGAGGGTCAAGGGGTTTTTGGGATGGGGAGGGGTGAGTGTGGGGAGGTGGTAAGTGGGGGAGGGGGTGAAGGTGAGTGGGGGAGGGGGTGAGGGTGAGTGGGGGAGGGGGTGAGGGTGAGTGGGGGAGGGGGTGAGTGGGGGGGGTGGTGAGTGGGGGGGGGGTGGTGAGTGGGGGAGGTGGTGAGTGAGGGGGTTAGTGGGGGGAGGGGGTGAGTGAGGGGGTTAGTGGGGGGAGGGGTTGAGTGGGGGGGAGGGGGGAGGGGGGAGTGGGGGAGGGGGGTGTGGGTGAGGTGTCAGTGCGGGGTTGAGGGAGAAACGAATCCCCGACATTACTCTTCCTCCATCAGCCCCAGCCCGGCCTTCAATATCCCCGAGCCTCCACTCCACCCAGTGACGTCACGGTGCCGGGCAGGCTCGCGGTCAGAGACTGGAGCCGCCCCGTGACGTCACGTCACCCCCGCCCCGCCCCCTGGAGGACCACGGGCGCTCGGGCTCTCTAGGATCTTTGCTCGGGCTCGGGCTCGGCTCACCCCGCTCTGGAGGACCACGGTCGCTCGGGCTCGGCTCACCCCGCTCTGGAGGACCACGGTCGCTCGGGCTCGGCTCGGCTCACCCCGCTCTGGAGGACCACGGGCGCTCGGGCTCGGCTCACCCCGCTCTGGAGGACCACGGGCGCTCGGGCTCGGCTCACCCCGCTCTGGAGGACCACGGGCGCTCGGGCTCGGCTCACCCCGCTCTGGAGGACCACGGTCGCTCGGGCTCGGCTCGGCTCACCCCGCTCTGGAGGACCACGGGCGCTCGGGCTCGGCTCACCCCGCTCTGGAGGACCACGGGCGCTCGGGCTCGGCTCACCCCGCCTGGAGGACCACGGTCACTCGGGCTCGGCTCACCCCGCTCTGGAGGACCACGGGCGCTCGGGCTCGGCTCACCCCGCTCTGGAGGACCACGGGCGCTCGGGCTCGGCTCACCCCGCTCTGGAGGACCACGGTCGCTCGGGCTCGGCTCGGCTCACCCCGCCTGGAGACAGAGCGCGGGGGAGCGCGGACCCTCCCGGGCAAAGATCCTCTATAATCTTTGCTCCCGGGGGCAGATGAGACGGAAGTGAGCAAAGATCTTAGAGCAGCGCTGCCCAAAGATCCTAGAGGGTTAGGGTCCACCAGCGGTGAGTGACGGGGGCGGGCGGTGAAGGTGGCGCATGCGCAGCGGTAGAATTGCTGCCTGACAGCCACAATGATGGATCCACCCACCGGGCCTGTCTTGTCTCTTCTCCCCGTCACTGTCACTGTCAGCCCCGCCACTACATCCATATCCACAATATTAGCATTTGATACAGGGACACACGTTGAATGAACGAATGAAAAAAGAAAATAATATTTTTTATTATAAATGCAAATAATTAGAAACAAGTAATTCGAGGTCACAAGAAAGAAACTGGAGAAATATATATGTGTGTGTGTGATATTGTCTATGTTTCTACGTTTAGAATGTGAGAGTGATGGACAGTGTGGGGTGGACGGGGAGATGAGATGAATTATGAAGAGAAAGATTCAGGAACTGGGGAAAAATATCTAAAACAGGGTGAGCAGCAATAAAAATGAATTGCATTTCTCTGCAGAATTCACACAATATGGGGGAAATTAGTTGTTAACCCGGATTAAGGAAGGAGCCTGATTAGATTTCTTGTCACAATGAGGGTGACACTAACTCCTGAGCTGATGAGCTGCACAGTGTGATTCCCTCCAGATGTTTTGCTGATAAATCTATGTTTTTGGATGTGGGCCTCAGTGTTTAGGCTTCCAGTTTTAACCCATGAGGATGTGACCATCCTTATTCCACCACTGATGGATGTGTTTAGTAAATGATGTAAATGATAGGAGTAGCCCACAAATAACGAAGGACCAGCAATGTCTTTCCAAGTTATGATGGTGACTGGGTCAATTTGTGCCGCTCCACTAACATGACCAAACAATCCTGGGTATGGATTGTGTTTGCATATTGTGGATATATTTTCTAGCATCAATGCAGCATCAATGTAATGGGGATAGAGTTTGGGTATAGGGCCAGTGTACACCTGGAACACAATGTATCTCTCGTGTCTATATTTCTAGGCTGTGAAGATCTTGGCGCAACTCTGTGAGGTTGTGCTTGGAGAACACCAAATGACAGAGGGAAAAACTAGTGATTGTGAAGATGTTTGCTGGAGGTTCTACCTTGAGTGAAATTCAGAACTGAGGAGAAATTTGCTCTCAATATTGGACTTTGACAAATTGTAGTAGCGATGATCATATGCAGCTCATTGGTGACCTCCTAAGTCCAACCTCCGCCATGATCTGATGCAATGAATATTAGTTTGATCTATCGGACCAACTACAGCATGAACAGGCAAGAATATTGACCTTCCATTTATTACAAAACAACAGATTCTGTCATTTGCCATTATCATAGACATTTCAAACATCACACAGTCATCTGCTTGAATATGTGTTACTGGAAACAATTCTAACTTCAGTTGTGAATAGCATTAATTATACTTGTCTTTCCCCAGGCTGGTTAGCATTCTGCAAAAGCTTTTCTCTTTACCTCACGAACGTGACACTGAACTAAACTGAATTGAACTGCAAGGGGCGTGATTTATTCCCAGAGGTTGTGAAGGTCTTGGTGCAAACTGTGCGGTTTGATTTGGAGAAAACTGAAAGTTGCAGAAGAAATTGGATGATGATGAGGCTGGTGACTGGTGGGTTTACCTGTGTGAAACTCAGGAGATAATTACACTGAATATTGGAATAACTGAGTAAATTCAGCATTTTAATATCACATCTACTGGTTTGTGTTCTCCTCAACCCAAAACTCACATCGTTTTAAACAGCCAAACCACCCAAATCACAGTGACACAGATGTTAGAGCTGCTGCCTCACAGTGCCGGAGACCATGGTTCAATCCTGACCTCGGGTGCTCTATGGGTGGAGATAGCACGCTCCCTGTGGCCACGAATTAGTGGGGATGTAGGTTACTGGACCTCCATAAATTGCCTGTAGTGTGTAGGGAGCGGATGGAAAAGTGAGAGAACAGAACAAGTGTGAACGGGTGATCAGTGGTTGGACGGACAGAGGGCAGAAGGGCAAGTTTCCATGCTGTGTCTCAAAACTAAACTCAATCAGAACATCACTACAGATACAAGAAGATTGGCACATACTCATTACACAACAATAGATACTCTCATTCCCCAATACCCTTGACATTTGTTATCCTTCAATAACCTTTAGACAATAGGTGCAGGAGTAGAGGCCATTCGGCCCTTCCAGCCAGCACCGCCATTCAATGTGATCATAGCTGATCATCCGCAATCAGTACCCCGTTCCTGCCTTCTACCCATATCCCCTAACTCTGCTATCTTTAAGAGCCCTATCCAGCTCTCTCTTGAAAGCATCCAAGGAACCTGCCTCCACTGCCCTCTGAGGCAGAGAATTCCACAGACTCACAACTCTCTGTGAGAAAATGTGTTTCCTGGTCTCTGTTCTAAATGGCTTACTCCTTATTCTTAAACTGTGGGCCCTGGTTCTGGACTCCCCCAACATCGGCAACATGTTTCCTGCCTCTAGCGTGTACATACACTTAACAATCTTATATGTTTCAATGAGATGCCTTCTCATCCTTCTAAACTCCAGAGTGTACAAGCCCAGCTGCTCCATTCTCTCAGCTTATGACAGTCCCGCCATCCCGGGAATTAACCTGGTGAACCTAGGCTGGGCTCCCTCAATAGCAAGAATGTCCTTCCTCAAATTATGGGACCAAAACTGCCCACAATACTCCAGGTGTGGTCTCACCAGGGCTCTGTACAACTGCAGAAGGACCTCTTTGCTCCTAGACTCAACTCCTCTTGTTATAAAGGCCAAATGGCTTTCTTCACTGCCTGCTGTACCTGCATGCTTACTTTCATAGACTGATGAACAAGGACCCCCAGATCCTGTTGTACTTCCCCTTTTCCCCCTTCCCATTTAGAATGATGAGGTTCCATGTCTCAACGCATCCGTTTGAGCTCAGTAAATTCCAATTTTCCTTTGCCGAATAAGGTTTGACAAGATGGGTTTTACACTGACACAAACACTTTCAACAGAAGTGATTTCTAAACCCTGAGCAGGAGAGGAAGAGGAAGGTCCTGTAGTTTGATAAGACACAGCGTGAGACTGGGGAAGTCAGTGTGTCACCGTGCTTGGAGCTTTGCTGCCCAGTCTCTGGACTCGTTCGCCATCAGTCTCTTCCCACAAGGTAGGTGACCTTACTACAGGTTCACTTCAGGTAAAGGTGTGGTTTAAATGGGATCTAGAAACGGAACTCCGTGTTCAATACTTTCTTTTTTTAATTTATTCATTTTTAAAAATATAATTTTATTTATTATTAGTGTACATTACAATAATATAAGCCAATAATAACATAATACATTTCCTGTACCACTTTATATTTTAAACTTTGAAAAGAAGAAAAGTTGCTTCATGGGATAGACATTTATCACAGATGGGGGAGACATTTGGAAAAAATTTACTTATTTTAGTTTTTGAGTAATATAGTCTATGTAAGGTTTTAAATTTCTAACGTGTGATATTCCACTCCTACAACCATTTATTAGACTGTACCGGTCTGTTCTGCTTTAGATTTTACAAGGACATAGAAATGTAATGAATAATGAAGAGAGACACAAAATGCTGGAGTAACTCAGCAGGACAGGCAGCATCTGGAGAGAAAGAATGGGTGATGTTTCAGGTCGAGACCCTTCTTCAGACCCAGACTTCTTTGACCCGAAATGTCACCCATTCCTTCTCTCCAGAGATGCTGCCTGCCCCGCCCAGTTACTCCCGCCCAGTTACTTTTGTGTCTATATTCGGTGTAAAGCAGCATCTACAGTTCCTTCCAACATGAAACTTTATCAATGTATTTCTGTCTCCATTGTTTCCACTAGAAACTTAATGAAACTAAATTATCAGCATCTGCCATTTTACCCATTTGGGCTTTCTGGTCAATCTAATGTATCCATGCTCATGTGGATTTTATTTTTCCCATTTCTCCAGCAATCCTCAGGGACTGATTGAGGATGTTCAACGTCCTCACCATTCTGTTGCCCACTCGTCACCACTTCAAATGGTGACGTTTGTTTTACAGAAATGCAAGATGGTTATGTGGGTTATTCTCAGAGGCTGTGAAGGTCTTGGTGCACTCTGTGATGTTGAACTTGGAGAAAACTGCAAGATGCAGGAACTATTTGGATGCTAATGAAAATATTGGCTGCAGGTTCCTCCTTGAGTGAAATTAAAAGCTCGGGAGAAAATTGCATTCAATATTGTACTAAGTTTGAAAATAATGTATGATCCTGATTCTCAAATGCACCTCATTTGTAACCCCCTAAACCCACTGTGATCTGATACATTTGGATATAGTTTAAACTGTTATAATGGTATATGGACATATAATGATATATGGACACACTGATCTGTTTTGTAGCCAATGTCTACTATGTTCTGTTGTGCTGAAGCAAAGCAAGAATTTCATTGTCCTATCAGGGACATATGACAATAAACTCACTTGAACTTGAGCTAAAGCTCTAACATAGCTGCAAGGCGTGAATATTGACCATGTTCCCTTCCTTACAAAACAGCAGATTCCCTCATTTGCCATGATCTTAGACATTTGCCACCCACTAATAGCATTTAATATAAGGAGGTTCCACGTCTAAACTTATCCAATGTATTTGTGACCTCAGGAAATTCCCGATTTGTTTTGTCCAAATTAGCTTTTACAAGATTCAATTCAATTCAACTTTATTGTCATTGCACAAATACGAGTATAGGTACAACAAAATGCAGTTTAGCGTCTGGTCATAGTGCAAGATAGTAGAAGTAAAACTAAAAATACAAAATAAGCATACAATAAAAATAAATAAAAATACTGGTTAACAATGTGTGGATTGTGGATGAATTAAAACTGATACATAGGCAAATAACTGTATACAAATAGGAGAGTCTAAAGATAGCTAGCGACGGGTTCAGCAGTGTAATGGTGTTATTGAAAAAGCTGTTCCTCATCCTGCTTGTGCGAGACCTGAGGCTCCTGTACCGCATCCCTGATGGGAGAAGGGCAAACAGTCCATGGTTAGGGTTAGAGAGGTCCTTGATGATTTTCCCGGCCCGTCTCAGACACCATTTTCGGTGGGGGGCATCCGGTAGGCGGCGCGACTCTGGTCAGCAGCGGCCTCTGCAGCCTGTCCGCGTTTTATTATTTTTTTGTCTGTGTTTTTATGTAGTTTTTGTTATTTTATGTTGGGGTGTGTGTGTGGGGGGATGGGGTGGGGTGGGAGGGGGGGGGAAACTTTTGAATCTCTCCCTGCACTGGAGACCCGACCTTTTCTCGTCGGGTTTCCGTTGTCGTTGGGGCCGCAACGAGGAGTGGCCTCCAACGGGAAGAAGCCGGGGACTCTGGTGCCGACTCACCGTTGCCGTCGCGGAGCTGGCCGAGACCGGAGCGGGTGGAGCGGTGGAGGAGCGCTGCTGCTGCTGCTGCCGATGCCGCTGCTGCTGCTGAGTCGGAGGCTGCTACTGCGGGTCTGCGGACGGCGGCACCGGGAGCCCGCGGATCCCTGGAGGGAGACCGCTTTTCGGGGCTCCTGCAACGGCGAATTCTCCCGCCCGTGTTGCGGGGTTGAAGAGCTCCTGGAGCGGGGCCTGACACCACTGCCCCGCGCGGCTGGAATGGCCGCGGGACTTTGCGAGCGCACGCCGGGGGCTCCAACACCAAGACCCGGTGTGCGACCTCGCACCACCCAGCGTGGCTTCAATGGCCGCGGGACAATCGCCATCGCCAGCCGGGGGCTTTGACTTTGACTCTGACATCGGGGGGGGGAGAGTGCAGTGGAGAGATAAGTTTTTTTGGCCTTCCATCACAGCTATGTGATGGATGTTTATGTAAAATGTAATTATGTTGTGTCTGGGGTCTATTTGTGTGTAATGTATGGCTGCAGAAACGGCATTTCGTTTGGACCTCCAGGGGTCCAAATGACAATTAAATTGACTCTTGACTCTTGGCAGGGAGCGGGGCACCAATGATGTGCTGAGCGGTTTTCACCACCCGTTACAGTGCCTTCCTGTCAGCTGTGGTACAGCTGCTGTACCATACCATGAAGCAGGTGGTCAGGATGCTTTCGATGGTACAGCGGTAAAAGTTGGACAGGATCTGGGGGGACAGGTGAGCTTTCTTGAGCCTCCTCAGAAAGTAAAGGCGCTGCTGCGCCTTTTTGATCAATTTGGTGGTATTGAGGGACCAGGACAGATCCTCTGAGATGTGTACCTCGAGGAATTTGTAGTTGGAGACGCGCTCCACCTCAGTCCCGTTTATGTGGATGGGGGTATGTCTGCCACCTCTGGTCTTCCTGAAGTCAATGATGATTTCCTTCGTCTGCTTGGAGTTGAGGATGAGGTTATTGTTGGTACACCAGGCTGCCAGGTTCTGGACCTCCTAAAAAAATGATTTTTAATCTGACGCAAACATTATCAACACAAATGGTGTGTGAATCCTGAGCTGGATAGAAAGAGGAAGGGTGCTTGCCCTTCCAAAGAAACTGTGTGAGACTGTGAATCTCAGTGTGTCGCTGTGCTTGGAGCTTTGTAACTCAGTCTCTGTACTCGTTCACCATCAGTCTCTTCTCACAAGGTGGGTGACCTCATTGCAGTCTCACTTCATGTCAAAGAGTGGTTTAACAGGTATCCACAAACTGAACAATGTTGGATGTCCTGTAAACTGGGATTTATCACTCATTCAATCAGATTGTTCCACTTTAGATTTGACAAGGGCATACAAACTTTATTAACTTTGTTTTGTCTCCTTTATTTCCCACAGCTATATGACCAGCATATGCCATTTTCCTACTGGTGTCAATAGACAATAGACACCAGGTGCAGGAGTAGAGGCCATTCGGCCCTTCCAGCCAGCAACGCCATTCAATGTGATCATGGCTGATCATCCCCAATCAGTTCCCCGTTCCTGCCTTCTCCCCATATCCCCTGACTCCGCTATCTTTAAGAGCCCTATCTAGCTCTCTCTTGAAAGCATCCAGAGAACCTACCTCCACCGCCCTCTGAGACAGAGAATTCCACAGCCTCACAACTCTCTGTGAGAAAAAGTATTTCCTCATCTCCGTTTCCTAGTCAATCTAAATTGAGTACTTTTGGTCCCGTTTCGCCGGCAACGTCCTGGGACCGTTTGAGAATATTGAATGTCCCTTGCCATTGTGTTGCCTTCTCTGTTCATTAACTCACTAGCGAGGTCTGATTTAGTTGAGAACATTTTACCAGTGGTCGGAGATAATTGAGTCAAACATTAAAAAGGCGGAGTACAGATGAATGATTTGGGACAATAGCAGTTGAATATGGTGGTGAAATCCCAGATTACTGAAGTGACAATATTCCAGCTGCAGAGTCCACCAAGTGAATGTATTTTCCCCATGTAATTGTGTGCGGCCAATTCTAAAATGCCCCAGGGTCAGGAGTTTCAAACTGGCTGTACTCAATACAACATTTGCCAACTACCAATTTACTGATCCTTAGTCTAAAACTGCACCTTGTTTCCAAACAGAGAATGTACAAAATGAGGCCGAGGTTTTTCTGCAACAGTTTGCCTGCAGTTTTGATGTTGGGTTTCTTCGACCAGCTTCCACACAAAGTACTTTCTCTTCACCGGTCACAATCACCTTGCATTAATTATCATTGTCCATGTAAACCCACACCCTATTGTCAATCTCACTTTCCTCTCCACATCCCTGAATGTGTTGCCGCCTCACAAATCCACACCATCCTTGCTGGACCTCCATTCCACATCCCTGAATGTGTTGCTGCCTCACAAATCCACACCATCCTTGCTGGACCTCCATTTCTGAGCCCATCCCATCAACTCTCTCTCCTTCTCCTGCACCGACACGGTCCTTATCAAAGTCAGAAATGGCCTCCTGTGAACTTGTTGCAGAGTTAAACTCTCCCTCCTCATCCCGCTCAGCCTCTGCAGCCTTTGACACGGTGGTCCATACTATCCTCCCCAACATCTCCTCACCACAGTCCATGTGGGTGGAACTGTCCTCGACTTATCGATCCAGTCGCAGCCCGAGAACCAGACGCAATGTCTTCACTTCACGCTCCCACAAAGTCCCTGCAAAACCAGGTGTAGTTCCTCCACTAACCCCAACACAACCCCCTATCCCCACCTCCGTCTCCCTCCCACTCACTCACTCACTCACTCACTCACTCACTTCTCTCATGTGATGAAATATCCCTGCTTCAATCAGGCCAGGTTATTCCACACACACATCTCTTCACAAACCGTGACTTCCTCGCTGGGGTTTCCAAGGAAGATCACAACTGTCTGGAATTAAATTCTGTTCATAATTAATGATTACGGATATGGGGTGGGTGGAGAAAATATGTTTTAAATGTTAATTCTTCATTGTTCGTATTCGCAACAGAAAACAGAAATTGAATGTATTTCTTAGATAATAGAGACGACATTGTGTTAAACGGACCGGACAATGCTGAGAAAGACACTGTTGTTGTCTGGGAATGGAAACCACACTCAGGGAAGGAAATCTTTTAGACTTTTAGAAGAATGAGGAACTATTGGATCAAAGATAAAGCCGCTGGCGACTTTGTATTGTTGTATTGTATTCAAATTTATTGTCATTGTCTCATTTGCGGTGTACATTTTCTGGATTTGGCGACATGCCCGGGTATGAGGACTTTTCCGGATACTGCGACATACCCGGTTATGAGGACTTTTCCGGATATGACGACATACCCGGGTATGAGAACTTTTCCGGATATGGCGACATACCCGGGTATGAGGACTTTTCCGGATACTGCGACATGCCCGGATTTGAGGACTTTTCCGGATATTGCGACATACCTGGGTATGAGAACTTTTCCGGATCTGGTGACATACCCGGGTATGAGGACTTTTCCGGATCTGGCGACATACCCGGGTATGAGGACATTTCCGGACATGGCGACATACCCGAGTATGAGAACTTTTCCGGATCTGGAGACATACCCGGTATGAGGACATTTCCGGATCTGGCGACATATCCGGGTATGAAGACTTTTCCGGATCTCACGACATACCCGGGTATGAGGACTTTTCCGGAACTGGCGACATACCCGGGTATGAGGACTTTTCCAGATCTGGCGACATACCCGGTATGAGGACATTTCCGGATCTGGCGACATACCCGGTTATGCGGACTTTTCCAGATCTGGCGACATACACGGGTATGAGGATTTCCGGGAATGAGGACTTTTCCGGATTTGGTGACATACCCGGGTATGAGGACTTTTCCGCATCCTGCGACATAACCGAATATGAGGACTTTTCCGGATCTGGCGACATACCCGGGTATGAGAATACCCGTGTATGAGGACTTTTACCGGATATGGCGACATACCGGGATAAGAGGACTATTCCGGATCTGGCAACACACCCGGGTATGAGGACTTTTCCGGATCTGGCTACATACCCGGGTATGAGGACCTTTCCGGATCTGGAGACATACACGATATGAGGACTTTTCCGGAACTGGCGAAATACCCGGGTATGAAGACTTTTCCGGCTCTGGCGACATACCCAGGTATGAGGACATTTCCGGATCTGGCGACATACTCGGGTATGAGGACTTTTCCAGATCTGGCGACATACCCGGGTATGAGGATACCCGGGAAAAAGGACTTTTCTGGATTTGGTGACATACCCGGGTATGAGGACTTTTCCGCATCCTGTGACATACCCGGGTATGAGGACTTTTCCGAATCTGGCGACATACCTGGGTATGACGACTTTTCCGGATCTCGCGACATACCTGGGGAAAAGGACTTTTCCGGATCTGGCGACATACCCGGGCATGAGGACATTTCCGGATCTGGCGACATACCCGGGTATGAGGATTTTCCAGAGCTGGCGACATACCCGGGTATGAGGATACCCGGGAATGAGTACTTTTCCGGATTTGTTGACATACCCGGGTATGAGGACTTTTCCGCATCCTGCGACATACCCGGATATGAGGACCTTTCCGGATCTGATGACATACCCGGGTATGAGAACTTTTCTGGATCTGGCGACATACCCGGGTATGAGAATACCCATGTATGAGGACTTTTCCGGATCTGGCGACATACCCGGGTATGAGGACTGTTACGGTTCTGGTGACATACCCGGGTTTGAGGACTTTTCCAAATCTGGCGACATAACCGGGTATGAGGACATTTCCGGATCTGGCGACATACCCGGGTACGAGAATACCGTGGTATGAGGACTTTTCCAGATATGGCGACATACCCGGGTAAGGGGACTTTTCCGGATCTGGCGACATACCCGGGTATGAGGACTTTTCCGGATCTGGTGACATACCCGTGTATGAGGACTTTTCCGGATCTGGCGACATACCCGGGTATGAGGACTTTTCAGAATCTGGCGACATACCTGGGTATGAGGGTACCCGGGAATGAGGACTTTTCCGGATTTGGCGACATACCCGGTTATGAGGACTTTTCCGGATACTGCGACATACCCGGATTGAGGACTTTTCGGGACATGGTGACATACCCGAGTATGAGAACTTTTCCGGATCTGGCGACATACCCGGGTATGAGAATACCCGGGTGTGAGGACTTTTCCGGATCTGGCGACATATCCGGGTATGAAGACTTTTCCGGATCTCACGACATACCCGGGTATGAGGACATTTCCGGATCTGGCGACATACCCGGTTATGCGGACTTTTCCAGATCTGGCGACATACACGGGTATGAGGATTTCCGGGAATGAGGACTTTTCCGGATTTGGTGACATACCCGGGTATGAGGACTTTTCCGCATCCTGCGACATAACCGGATATGAGGACTTTTCCGGATCTGGCGACATACCCGGATATGAGAATACCCGGGTATCAGGACTTTTCTGGATATGGCGACATATCCGGGTAAGGGGACTTTTCCGGATCTGGCGACATACCCGGGTATGAGGACTTTTCGGATCTGGCGACATACCCGGGTATGAGGACTTTTCCGGATCTGGCGACATACCCGGGTATGTTGACTTTTCCGGATCTGGCGACATACCCGGGTATGAGGACTTTTCCGGAACTGGCGACATACCCAGATATAAGGACTTTTCCAAATCTGGCGACATACCCGGTATGAGGACATTTCAGGATCTGGCGACATACCCGGTTATGAGGACTTTTCCAGATCTGGCAACATACCCGGTATGAGGACTTTTCCGGATCAGGCTACATACCCGGGTATGAGGACCTTTCCGGATCTGGAGACATACACGATATGGGGACTTTTCCGGATCTGGCGACATACCCGGGTATGAGGACTTTTCCGGATCTGGTGACATACCCGTGTATGAGGACTTTTCCGGATCTGGCGACATACCCGGGTATGAGGACTTTTCAGAATCTGGCGACATACCTGGGTATGAGGGTACCCGGGAATGAGGACTTTTCCGGATTTGGCGACATACCCGGTTATGAGGACTTTTCCGGATACTGCGACATACCCGGATTGAGGACTTTTCGGGACATGGTGACATACCCGAGTATGAGAACTTTTCCGGATCTGGCGACATACCCGGGTATGAGAATACCCGGGTGTGAGGACTTTTCCGGATCTGGCGACATATCCGGGTATGAAGACTTTTCCGGATCTCACGACATACCCGGGTATGAGGACATTTCCGGATCTGGCGACATACCCGGTTATGCGGACTTTTCCAGATCTGGCGACATACACGGGTATGAGGATTTCCGGGAATGAGGACTTTTCCGGATTTGGTGACATACCCGGATATGAGGACTTTTCCGCATCCTGCGACATAACCGGATATGAGGACTTTTCCGGATCTGGCGACATACCCGGGTATGAGAATACCCGGGTATCAGGACTTTTCTGCATATGGCGACATATCCGGGTAAGGGGACTTTTCCGGATCTGGCGACATACCCGGGTATGAGGACTTTTCGGATCTGGCGACATACCCGGGTATGAGGACTTTTCCGGATCTGGCGACATACCCGGGTATGTTGACTTTTCCGGATCTGGCGACATACCCGGGTATGAGGACTTTTCCGGAACTGGCGACATACCCAGATATAAGGACTTTTCCAAATCTGGCGACATACCCGGTATGAGGACATTTCAGGATCTGGCGACATACCCGGTTATGAGGACTTTTCCAGATCTGGCAACATACCCGGTATGAGGACTTTTCCGGATCAGGGTACATACCCGGGTATGAGGACCTTTCCGGATCTGGAGACATACACGATATGAGGACTTTTCCGGATCTGGCGACATACCCGGGTATGTGGACTTTTCCGGATCTGGCGACATACCCGGGTATGAGGACTTTTCCGGATCTGGCGACATACCCGGGTATGAGGACTTTTCCGGATCCGGCCACATACCCGGGTATGAGGACATTTCAGGATCTGGCGACATACCCGGGTATGAGGACTTTTCAGACTCTGGCGACATACCCAGGTATGAGGACATTTCCGGATCTGGCGACATACTCGGGTATGAGGACTTTTCCAGATCTGGCGACATACCCGGGTATGGGGATACCCGGGAAAAAGGACTTTTCTGGATTTGGTGACATACCCGGGTATGAGGACTTTTCCGCATCCTGTGACATACCCGGGTATGAGGACTTTTCCGAATCTGGCGACATACCTGGGTATGAAGACTTTTCCGGATCTCGCGACATACCTGGGGAAAAGGACTTTTCCGGATCTGGCGACATACCCGGGCATGAGGACATTTCCGGATCTGGCGACATACCCGGGTATGAGGATTTTCCAGAGCTGGCGACATACCCGGGTATGAGGATACCCGGGAATGAGTACTTTTCCGGATTTGTTGACATACCCGGGTATGAGGACTTTTCCGCATCCTGCGACATACCCGGATATGAGGACCTTTCCGGATCTGATGACATACCCGGGTATGAGAACTTTTCTGGATCTGGCGACATACCCGGGTATGAGAATACCCATGTATGAGGACTTTTCCGGATCTGGCGACATACCCGGGTATGAGGACTGTTACGGTTCTGGTGACATACCCGGGTTTGAGGACTTTTCCAAATCTGGCGACATAACCGGGTATGAGGACTTTTCCGGATCTGGCGACATACCCGGTTATGAGGACTTTTCCAGATCTGGCAACATACCCGGTATGAGGACTTTTCCGGATCAGGCTACATACCCGGGTATGAGGACCTTTCCGGATCTGGAGACATACACGATATGAGGACTTTTCCGGATCTGGCGACATACCCGGGTATGTGGACTTTTCCGGATCTGGCGACATACCCGGGTATGAGGACTTTTCCGGATCTGGCGACATACCCTGGTATGAGGACTTTTCCGGATCCGGCCACATACCCGGGTATGAGGACATTTCAGGATCTGGCGACATACCCGGGTATGAGGACTTTTCAGACTCTGGCGACATACCCAGGTATGAGGACATTTCCGGATCTGGCGACATACTCGGGTATGAGGACTTTTCCAGATCTGGCGACATACCCGGGTATGAGGATACCCGGGAAAAAGGACTTTTCTGGATTTGGTGACATACCCGGGTATGAGGACTTTTCCGCATCCTGTGACATACCCGGGTATGAGGACTTTTCCGAATCTGGCGACATACCTGCGTATGAAGACTTTTCCGATATCTCGCGACATACCTGGGGAAAAGGACTTTTCCGGATCTGGCGACATACCCGGGCATGAGGACATTTCCGGATCTGGCGACATACCCGGGTATGAGGATTTTCCAGAGCTGGCGACATACCCGGGTATGAGGATACCCGGGAATGAGTACTTTTCCGGATTTGTTGACATACCCGGGTATGAGGACTTTTCCGCATCCTGCGACATACCCGGATATGAGGACCTTTCCGGATCTGATGACATACCCGGGTATGAGAACTTTTCTGGATCTGGCGACATACCCGGGTATGAGAATACCCATGTATGAGGACTTTTCCGGATCTGGCGACATACCCGGGTATGAGGACTGTTACGGTTCTGGTGACATACCCGGGTTTGAGGACTTTTCCAAATCTGGCGACATAACCGGGTATGAGGACTTTTCCGGATCTGGCGACATACCCGGGTATGAGGACATTTCCGGATCTGGCGACATACCCGGGTACGAGAATACCGTGGTATGAGGACTTTTCCAGATATGGCGACATACCCGGGTAAGGGGACTTTTCCGGATCTGGCGACATACCCGGGTATGAGGACTTTTCCGGATCTGGTGACATACCCGTGTATGAGGACTTTTCCGGATCTGGCGACATACCCGGGTATGAGGACTTTTCAGAATCTGGCGACATACCTGGGTATGAGGGTACCCGGGAATGAGGACTTTTCCGGATTTGGCGACATACCCGGTTATGAGGACTTTTCCGGATACTGCGACATACCCGGATTGAGGACTTTTCGGGACATGGTGACATACCCGAGTATGAGAACTTTTCCGGATCTGGCGACATACCCGGGTATGAGAATACCCGGGTGTGAGGACTTTTCCGGATCTGGCGACATATCCGGGTATGAAGACTTTTCCGGATCTCACGACATACCCGGGTATGAGGACATTTCCGGATCTGGCGACATACCCGGTTATGCGGACTTTTCCAGATCTGGCGACATACACGGGTATGAGGATTTCCGTGAATGAGGACTTTTCCGGATTTGGTGACATACCCGGGTATGAGGACTTTTCCGCATCCTGCGACATAACCGGATATGAGGACTTTTCTGGATCTGGCGACATACCCGGGTATGAGAATACCCGGGTATCAGGACTTTTCTGGATATGGCGACATATCCGGGTAAGGGGACTTTTCCGGATCTGGCGACATACCCGGGTATGAGGACTTTTCGGATCTGGCGACATACCCGGGTATGAGGACTTTTCCGGATCTGGCGACATACCCGGGTATGTTGACTTTTCCGGATCTGGCGACATACCCGGGTATGAGGACTTTTCCGGAACTGGCGTCATACCCAGATATAAGGACTTTTCCAAATCTGGCGACATACCCGGTATGAGGACATTTCAGGATCTGGCGACATACCCGGTTATGAGGACTTTTCCAGATCTGGCAACATACCCGGTATGAGGACTTTTCCGGATCAGGCTACATACCCGGGTATGAGGACCTTTCCGGATCTGGAGACATACACGATATGAGGACTTTTCCGGATCTGGCGACATACCCGGGTATGTGGACTTTTCCGGATCTGGCGACATACCCGGGTATGAGGACTTTTCCGGATCTGGCGACATACCCGGGTATGAGGACTTTTCCGGATCCGGCCACATACCCGGGTATGAGGACATTTCAGGATCTGGCGACATACCCGGGTATGAGGACTTTTCAGACTCTGGCGACATACCCAGGTATGAGGACATTTCCGGATCTGGCGACATACTCGGGTATGAGGACTTTTCCAGATCTGGCGACATACCCGGGTATGAGGATACCCGGGAAAAAGGACTTTTCTGGATTTGGTGACATACCCGGGTATGAGGACTTTTCCGCATCCTGTGACATACCCGGGTATGAGGACTTTTCCGAATCTGGCGACATACCTGGGTATGAAGACTTTTCCGGATCTCGCGACATACCTGGGGAAAAGGACTTTTCCGGATCTGGTGACATACCCGGGCATGAGGACATTTCCGGATCTGGCGACATACCCGGGTATGAGGATTTTCCAGAGCTGGCGACATACCCGGGTATGAGGATACCCGGGAATGAGTACTTTTCCGGATTTGTTGACATACCCGGGTATGAGGACTTTTCCGCATCCTGCGACATACCCGGATATGAGGACCTTTCCGGATCTGATGACATACCCGGGTATGAGAACTTTTCTGGATCTGGCGACATACCCGGGTATGAGAATACCCATGTATGAGGACTTTTCCGGATCTGGCGACATACCCGGGTATGAGGACTGTTACGGTTCTGGTGACATACCCGGGTTTGAGGACTTTTCCAAATCTGGCGACATAACCGGGTATGAGGACTTTTCCGGATCTGGCGACATACCCGGTTATGAGGACTTTTCCAGATCTGGCAACATACCCGGTATGAGGACTTTTCCGGATCAGGCTACATACCCGGGTATGAGGACCTTTCCGGATCTGGAGACATACACGATATGAGGACTTTTCCGGATCTGGCGACATACCCGGGTATGTGGACTTTTCCGGATCTGGCGACATACCCGGGTATGAGGACTTTTCCGGATCTGGCGACATACCCGGGTATGAGGACTTTTCCGGATCCGGCCACATACCCGGGTATGAGGACATTTCAGGATCTGGCGACATACCCGGGTATGAGGACTTTTCAGACTCTGGCGACATACCCAGGTATGAGGACATTTCCGGATCTGGCGACATACTCGGGTATGAGGACTTTTCCAGATCTGGCGACATACCCGGGTATGAGGATACCCGGGAAAAAGGACTTTTCTGGATTTGGTGACATACCCGGGTATGAGGACTTTTCCGCATCCTGTGACATACCCGGGTATGAGGACTTTTCCGAATCTGGCGACATACCTGCGTATGAAGACTTTTCCGATATCTCGCGACATACCTGGGGAAAAGGACTTTTCCGGATCTGGCGACATACCCGGGCATGAGGACATTTCCGGATCTGGCGACATACCCGGGTATGAGGATTTTCCAGAGCTGGCGACATACCCGGGTATGAGGATACCCGGGAATGAGTACTTTTCCGGATTTGTTGACATACCCGGGTATGAGGACTTTTCCGCATCCTGCGACATACCCGGATATGAGGACCTTTCCGGATCTGATGACATACCCGGGTATGAGAACTTTTCTGGATCTGGCGACATACCCGGGTATGAGAATACCCATGTATGAGGACTTTTCCGGATCTGGCGACATACCCGGGTATGAGGACTGTTACGGTTCTGGTGACATACCCGGGTTTGAGGACTTTTCCAAATCTGGCGACATAACCGGGTATGAGGACTTTTCCGGATCTGGCGACATACCCGGGTATGAGGACATTTCCGGATCTGGCGACATACCCGGGTACGAGAATACCGTGGTATGAGGACTTTTCCAGATATGGCGACATACCCGGGTAAGGGGACTTTTCCGGATCTGGCGACATACCCGGGTATGAGGACTTTTCCGGATCTGGTGACATACCCGTGTATGAGGACTTTTCCGGATCTGGCGACATACCCGGGTATGAGGACTTTTCAGAATCTGGCGACATACCTGGGTATGAGGGTACCCGGGAATGAGGACTTTTCCGGATTTGGCGACATACCCGGTTATGAGGACTTTTCCGGATACTGCGACATACCCGGATTGAGGACTTTTCGGGACATGGTGACATACCCGAGTATGAGAACTTTTCCGGATCTGGCGACATACCCGGGTATGAGAATACCCGGGTGTGAGGACTTTTCCGGATCTGGCGACATATCCGGGTATGAAGACTTTTCCGGATCTCACGACATACCCGGGTATGAGGACATTTCCGGATCTGGCGACATACCCGGTTATGCGGACTTTTCCAGATCTGGCGACATACACGGGTATGAGGATTTCCGTGAATGAGGACTTTTCCGGATTTGGTGACATACCCGGGTATGAGGACTTTTCCGCATCCTGCGACATAACCGGATATGAGGACTTTTCTGGATCTGGCGACATACCCGGGTATGAGAATACCCGGGTATCAGGACTTTTCTGGATATGGCGACATATCCGGGTAAGGGGACTTTTCCGGATCTGGCGACATACCCGGGTATGAGGACTTTTCGGATCTGGCGACATACCCGGGTATGAGGACTTTTCCGGATCTGGCGACATACCCGGGTATGTTGACTTTTCCGGATCTGGCGACATACCCGGGTATGAGGACTTTTCCGGAACTGGCGACATACCCAGATATAAGGACTTTTCCAAATCTGGCGACATACCCGGTATGAGGACATTTCAGGATCTGGCGACATACCCGGTTATGAGGACTTTTCCAGATCTGGCAACATACCCGGTATGAGGACTTTTCCGGATCAGGCTACATACCCGGGTATGAGGACCTTTCCAGATCTGGCAACATACCCGGTATGAGGACTTTTCCGGATCAGGCTACATACCCGGGTATGAGGACTTTTCCGGATCTGGCGACATACCCGGGTATGAGGACAGTTCCGGATCTGGCGACATACCCGGGTACGAGAATACCGTGGTATGAGGACTTTTCCAGATATGGCGACATACCCGGGTAAGGGGACTTTTCCGGATCTGGCGACATACCCGGGTATGAGGACTTTTCCGGATCTGGTGACATACCCGTGTATGAGGACTTTTCCGGATCTGGCGACATACCCGGGTATGAGGACTTTTCAGAATCTGGCGACATACCTGGGTATGAGGGTACCCGGGAATGAGGACTTTTCCGGATTTGGCGACATACCCGGTTATGAGGACTTTTCCGGATCCGGCCACATACCCGGGTATGAGGACATTTCAGGATCTGGCGACATACCCGGGTATGAGGACTTTTCAGACTCTGGCGACATACCCAGGTATGAGGACATTTCCGGATCTGGCGACATACTCGGGTATGAGGACTTTTCCAGATCTGGCGACATACCCGGGTATGAGGATACCCGGGAAAAAGGACTTTTCTGGATTTGGTGACATACCCGGGTATGAGGACTTTTCCGCATCCTGTGACATACCCGGGTATGAGGACTTTTCCGAATCTGGCGACATACCTGGGTATGAAGACTTTTCCGGATCTCGCGACATACCTGGGGAAAAGGACTTTTCCGGATCTGGCGACATACCCGGGCATGAGGACATTTCCGGATCTGGCGACATACCCGGGTATGAGGAATTTCCAGAGCTGGCGACATACCCGGGTATAAGGATACCCGGGAATGAGTACTTTTCCGGATTTGTTGACATACCCGGGTATGAGGACTTTTCCGCATCCTGCGACATACCCGGATATGAGGACCTTTCCGGATCTGATGACATACCCGGGTATGAGAACTTTTCTGGATCTGGCGACATACCCGGGTATGAGAATACCCATGTATGAGGACTTTTCCGGATCTGGCGACATACCCGGGTATGAGGACTGTTACGGTTCTGGTGACATACCCGGGTTTGAGGACTTTTCCAAATCTGGCGACATAACCGGGTATGAGGACTTTTCCGGATCTGGCGACATACCCGGTTATGAGGACTTTTCCAGATCTGGCAACATACCCGGTATGAGGACTTTTCCGGATCAGGCTACATACCCGGGTATGAGGACCTTTCCGGATCTGGAGACATACACGATATGAGGACTTTTCCGGATCTGGCGACATACCCGGGTATGTGGACTTTTCCGGATCTGGCGACATACCCGGGTATGAGGACTTTTCCGGATCTGGCGACATACCCGGGTATGAGGACTTTTCCGGATCCGGCCACATACCCGGGTATGAGGACATTTCAGGATCTGGCGACATACCCGGGTATGAGGACTTTTCAGACTCTGGCGACATACCCAGGTATGAGGACATTTCCGGATCTGGCGACATACTCGGGTATGAGGACTTTTCCAGATCTGGCGACATACCCGGGTATGAGGATACCCGGGAAAAAGGACTTTTCTGGATTTGGTGACATACCCGGGTATGAGGACTTTTCCGCATCCTGTGACATACCCGGGTATGAGGACTTTTCCGAATCTGGCGACATACCTGCGTATGAAGACTTTTCCGATATCTCGCGACATACCTGGGGAAAAGGACTTTTCCGGATCTGGCGACATACCCGGGCATGAGGACATTTCCGGATCTGGCGACATACCCGGGTATGAGGATTTTCCAGAGCTGGCGACATACCCGGGTATGAGGATACCCGGGAATGAGTACTTTTCCGGATTTGTTGACATACCCGGGTATGAGGACTTTTCCGCATCCTGCGACATACCCGGATATGAGGACCTTTCCGGATCTGATGACATACCCGGGTATGAGAACTTTTCTGGATCTGGCGACATACCCGGGTATGAGAATACCCATGTATGAGGACTTTTCCGGATCTGGCGACATACCCGGGTATGAGGACTGTTACGGTTCTGGTGACATACCCGGGTTTGAGGACTTTTCCAAATCTGGCGACATAACCGGGTATGAGGACTTTTTCGGATCTGGCGACATACCCGGGTATGAGGACATTTCCGGATCTGGCGACATACCCGGGTACGAGAATACCGTGGTATGAGGACTTTTCCAGATATGGCGACATACCCGGGTAAGGGGACTTTTCCGGATCTGGCGACATACCCGGGTATGAGGACTTTTCCGGATCTGGTGACATACCCGTGTATGAGGACTTTTCCGGATCTGGCGACATACCCGGGTATGAGGACTTTTCAGAATCTGGCGACATACCTGGGTATGAGGGTACCCGGGAATGAGGACTTTTCCTGATTTGGCGACATACCCGGTTATGAGGACTTTTCCGGATACTGCGACATACCCGGATTGAGGACTTTTCGGGACATGGTGACATACCCGAGTATGAGAACTTTTCCGGATCTGGCGACATACCCGGGTATGAGAATACCCGGGTGTGAGGACTTTTCCGGATCTGGCGACATATCCGGGTATGAAGACTTTTCCGGATCTCACGACATACCCGGGTATGAGGACATTTCCGGATCTGGCGACATACCCGGTTATGCGGACTTTTCCAGATCTGGCGACATACACGGGTATGAGGATTTCCGTGAATGAGGACTTTTCCGGATTTGGTGACATACCCGGGTATGAGGACTTTTCCGCATCCTGCGACATAACCGGATATGAGGACTTTTCTGGATCTGGCGACATACCCGGGTATGAGAATACCCGGGTATCAGGACTTTTCTGGATATGGCGACATATCCGGGTAAGGGGACTTTTCCGGATCTGGCGACATACCCGGGTATGAGGACTTTTCGGATCTGGCGACATACCCGGGTATGAGGACTTTTCCGGATCTGGCGACATACCCGGGTATGTTGACTTTTCCGGATCTAGCGACATACCCGGGTATGAGGACTTTTCCGGAACTGGCGACATACCCAGATATAAGGACTTTTCCAAATCTGGCGACATACCCGGTATGAGGACATTTCAGGATCTGGCGACATACCCGGTTATGAGGACTTTTCCAGATCTGGCAACATACCCGGTATGAGGACTTTTCCGGATCAGGCTACATACCCGGGTATGAGGACCTTTCCGGATCTGGAGACATACACGATATGAGGACTTTTCCGGATCTGGCGACATACCCGGGTATGTGGACTTTTCCGGATCTGGCGACATACCCGGGTATGAGGACTTTTCCGGATCTGGCGACATACCCGGGTATGAGGACTTTTCCGGATCCGGCCACATACCCGGGTATGAGGACATTTCAGGATCTGGCGACATACCCGGGTATGAGGACTTTTCAGACTCTGGCGATATACCTGGGTATGAGGGTACCCGGGAATGAGGACTTTTCCGGATTTGGCGACATACCCGGTTATGAGGACTTTTCCGGATACTGCGACATTCCCGGATATGAGGACTTTTCCGGACATGGCGACATACCCGATATGAGGACATTTCCGGATCTGGTGACATACCCGGTTATGCGGACTTTTCCAGATCTGGCGACATACACGGGTATGAGGATTTCCGGGAATGAGGACTTTTCCGGATTTGGTGACATACCCGGGTATGAGGACTTTTCCGCATCCTGCGACATAACCGGATATGAGGACTTTTCCGGATCTGGCGACATACCCGGGTATGAGAATACCCGGGTATGAGGACTTTTCTGGATATGGCGACATATCCGGGTAAGGGGACTTTTCCGGATCTGGCGACATACCCGGTTATGAGGACTTTTCCAGATCTGGCGACATACCCGGTATGAGGACTTTTCCGGATCAGGCTACATACCCGGGTATGAGGACCTTTCCGGATCTGGAGACATACACGATAGGACTTTTCCGGAACTGGCGACATACCCGCTATGAAGACTTTTCCGGCTCTGGCGACATACCCAGGTATGAGGACATTTCCGGATCTGGCGACATACTCGGGTATGAGGACCTTTCCGGATCTGGCGGCATACCCGGGTATGAGAACTTTTCCGGATCTGGTGACATACCCGGGTATGAGAATACCCATGTATGAGGACTTTTCCGGATCCGGCGACCTACCCGGGTATGAGGACTATTCCGGATCTGGCGGCATACCCGGGTATGAGAACTTTTCCGGATCTGGTGACATACCCGGGTATGAGAATATCCATGTATGAGGACTTTTCCGGATCCGGCGACCTACCCGGGTATGAGGACTATTCCGGATCTGGTGACATACCCGGGTTTGAGGACTTTTCCGAATCTGGCGACATAACCGGGATTGAGGACTTTTCCGGATCTGGCGACATACCCGGGTATGAGAATACCCGTTTATGAGGACTTTTCCGGATCTGGCGACATTTCCGGGGAAGAGGGCTTTTCATCATCTGGTGACATACCTGGGTATGAGGACTTTTCCGGATTTGGTGACATACCCGGGTATGAGGACATTTCCGGATCTGGCGACATACCCGGGTATGAGGACTTTTCCGGATCTGGCGACATACCCGGGTATGAGAATACCCGTGTATGAGGACTTTTCCGGATCTCACGACATACCCGGGTATGAGGACTTTTCCGGATCTGGCGACATACCCGGGTTTGAGGACTTTTCCGAATCTGGCGACATACCCGGGTATGAGGACATTTCCGGATCTGGCGACATACCCGGGTGTGAGGACTTTTCCGGATCTGGCGACATACCCGGGTATGAGGACTTTTCCGGATCTGGAGACATACCTGGGTATGAGGACTTTTCCGGATCTAGCGACATACCCGGGCTTGAGGACCTGGCGACATATCCGGGTATGAGGACTTTTCCGGATCTGGCGACATACCCGGGTATGAGGACTTTTCCGGATCTGGCGACATACCGGTTATGAGAACTTTTCCGGATCTGGCGACATACCCAGGTATGAAGGCCTTTTCTAGATCTGGCGACATACCCGGGTATGAGGATACCCGGGTGTGATGACTTTTCTGGATTTGGCGACATACCCGGGTATGAGGACTTTTCCGGATACTGCGACATACCCGGATATGAGGACTTTTCCGGAATGGCAACATACCCGGGTATGAGAACTTTTCCGGATCTGGCGACATGCCCGGGTACGAGAATACCCGGGTATGAGGACTTTTCCGGATCTGGCGACATACCCGGGTATGAAGACTTTTCCGGATCTGGCGACATACCCGGGTATGAGGACTTTTCAGGATCTGGCGACATACCCGGGTATGAGGACTTTTCCGGATCTGGCGACATACCCTGGTATGAGGACTTTTCTGGATCTGGTGACATACCCGGGTATGAGGACTTTTCTGGATCTGGCGACATACCCGGGTATGAGGACTTTTCCGGATCTGGTGACATATCCGGTTATGAGGACTTTTCCGAAACTGGCGACATACCTGGGTATGAAGAATTTTCCGGATCTGGCGACATACTGGGTATGAGGACATTTCCGGATCTGGCGACATACCCGGGTATGAGGACTTTTCCAGATCTGGCGACATACCTGGGTATGAGGATACCCGGGAATGAAGACATTTCCGGATTTGGTGACATACCCGGGTATGAGGACTTTTCCGCATCCTGCGGCATTCCCGGATATGACGACTTTACCAAATCCTGCGACATACCCGGATATGAGGACTTTTCCGGATATGGCGACATACCCGGGTATGAGGACTTTTCCGTCTCTGGCCACATACCCGGGTATGAGGACTTTTCCGGATCTGGCGACATACCCGGGTATGAGAATACCCGTTTATGAGGACTTTTCCGGATCTGGCGACATTTCCGGGGAAGAGGACTTTTCGTGATCTGGTGACATACCTGGGTATGAGGACTTTTCCGGATCTGGTGACATACCCGGGTATGAGGACATTTCCGGATCTGGCGACATACCCGGGTATGAGGACTTTTCCAGATCTGGCGACATACCCGGGTATGAGGATACCCGGGAATGAGGACTTTTCCGGATTTGTTGACATACCCGGGTATGAGGAGTTTTCCGGATCTGGCGACATACCCGAGTATGAGGACTTTTCCGGATCTGGCGACATACCCGGGTATGAGGACTTTTCCGGACCTAGCGACATACTCGGTAATGAGGACTTTTCCGGATCTGGCAACATACCCGGGTATGAAGACTTTTCCCAATCTGGCGACATACCCGGGTAAGAAGACTTTTCCCAACCTGGCGACATACCCGGGTATGAGGACTTTTCAGGATCTGGCAACATACCCGTGTATGTGGACTTTTCCGAATCTGGCGACATACCCGGGTATGAAGACTTTTCCGGATCTCGCGACATACCTGGGTATAAGGACTTTTCCGGATCTGGCGACATACCCGGGTAAGACTTTTCCAGAACTGGCGACATACCCGGGTATGAGGACTTATCCGGCTCTGGCGACATACCCGGGTATGAAGACTTTTCCGGATCTCGCGACATACCCGGGTATGAGGACTTTTCCGGATCTGGTGACATACCCGGGTATGAGGACATTTCAGGATCTCGTGACATACCCGCCGGGTAAGAGGACTTTTCCGGAACTGGCGACATACCCGGGTATGAGGACTTTTCCGGATCTGGCGACATACCCGGGTATGAGGACTTTTCCAGATCTGGCGATATACCCGGGTATGAGGATACCCGGGAATGAGGACTTTTCCGGATTTGGTGACATACCCGGGTATGAGGACTTTTCCGGATCTGGCGACATACCCGGGTATGAGGACTTTTCCGGATCTGGAGACATACCCGGGTACGACGACTTTTCCGGATCTGGCGACATACCCGGGTATGAGGACATTTCCGTATCTGGCGACATACCCGGGTATGAGGACTTTTCCAGATTTGGCGACATACCCGGGTATGAGGATATCCGGGAATGAGGACTTTTCCGGATTTGGTGACATACCCGGGTATGAGGACTTTTCCGCATCCTGCGACATACCCGGATATGAGGACTTTTCCGGATCTGGCGACATACCCGGCCGGGTATGAGTACTTTTCCGGATCTGGCGACATACCGGGGTATGAGAATACCCGTGTATGATGACTTTTCCGGATCTGACGACATACCCGGGTAAGAGGACTTTTCCGGATCTGGCGACATACCCGGGTATGAGGAAATTTCCGGATCTGGCGACATACCCGGGTATGAGGACTTTTCCAGATCTGGCGACGTACCCGGGTATGAGGACTTTTCCGGATCTGGCGACATACCCGGGAATGAGGACTTTTCCGGATTTGGTGACATACCAGGGTATGAGGACTTTTCCGCATCCTGCGACATACCCGGATATGAGGACTTTTCCGGATCTGGCGACATACCCGGGTATGAGTACTTTTCCGGATCTGGCGACATACCGGGGTATGAGAATACCCGTGTATGAGGACTTTTCCGGATCTAACGACATACCCGGTTATGAGGACTTTTCCGGATCTGGCGACATACCCGGGTTTGAGGACTTTTCCGAATCTGGCGACATACCCGGGTATGAGGACTTTTCCGGATCTGGTGACATCCCCGGGTGTGAGGACATTTCTGGATCTGGCGACATACCCGGGTATGAGAATACCCGGGTATGATGACTTTTCTGGATATGGCGACATACCCGGGTATGAGGACTTTTCCGGATCTGGCGAAATACCCGGGTATGAGGACATTTCCGGATCTGGCGACATACCTGGGTATGAATACTTTTCCGGATCTGGCGACATACCCGGGTATGAAGACTTTTCCGGATCTGGCGACATACCCGGGTATGAGGACTTTTCAGGATCTGGCGACATACCCGGGTATGAGGACTTTTCCGGATCTGGCAAAATACCCGGGTATGAGGACATTTCCGGATCTGGCGACATACCTGGGTATGAATACTTTTCCGGATCTGGCGACATACCCGGGTATGAGGACTTTTCCGGATCTGGCGACATACCCGGATATGAGAATACCCGTTTATGAGGACTTTTCCGGATCTGGCGACATTTCCGGGGAAGAGGACTTTTCGTGATCTGGTGACATACCTGGGTATGAGGACTTTTCCGGATCTGGTGACATACCCGGGTATGAGGACTTTTCCGGATCTGGCGACATACCCGGTAATGAGGACTTTTCCGGATCTGGCGACATACCCGGGTATGAAGACTTTTCCGGATCTCGCAAAATACCTGGGTATGAGGACTTTTCCGGATCTGGCGACATACCCGGGTATGAAGACATTTCCGTATCTGGCGACATACCCGGGTATGAGGACTTTTCCAGATCTGGCGACATACCCGGGTACGAAGATACCCGGGAATGAGGACTTTTCCGGATTTGGTGACATACCCGGGTATGAGGACTTTTCCGCATCCTGCGACATACCCGGATATGAGGACTTTTCCGGATCTGGCGACATAACCGGGTATGAGGACTTTTCCGGATCTGCCGACATACCCGGGTATGAAGACTTTTCCCAATCTGGCGACATACCCGGGTATGAAGACTTTTCCTGATCTGGCGACATGCCCGGGTATGAGGACTTTTCCGGATCTCACGACATACCTGGGTATAAGGACTTTTCCGGATCTGGCGACATACCCGGGTAAGAGGACTTTTCCAGAACTGGCGACATACCTGGGTATGAGGACTTATCCGGCTCTGGCGACATACCCGGGTATGAAGACTTTTCCGGGTCTCGCGACATACCCGGGTATGAGGACTTTTCCGGATCTGGTGACATACCCGGGTATGAGGACATTTCAGGATCTGGTGACATACCCGCCGGGTAAGAGGACGTTTCCGGAACTGGCGACATACCCGGGTATGAGGACTTTTCCGGATCTGGCGACATACCCGGGTATGAGGACATTTCCGTATCTGGCGACATACCCGGGTATGAGGACTTTTCCAGATCTGGCGACATACCCGGGTATGAGGATACCCTGGAATGAGGACTTTTCCGGATTTGGTGACTACCCGGGTATGAGGACATTTCCGCATCCTGCGACATACCCGTTTATGAGGACTTTTCCGGATCTGGTGACATTTCCGGGGAAGAGGACTTTTCGTGATCTGGTGACATACCTGGGTATGAGGACTTTTTCGGATCTGGTGACATACCCGGGTATGAGGACATTTCCGGTTCTGGCGACATACCCGGGTATGAGGACTTTTCCAGATCTGGCGACATACCCGGGTATGAGGATACCCGGGAATGAGGACTTTTCCGGATATGGTGACATACCCGGGTATGAGGACTTTTCCGGATCTAGCGACATACCCGAGTATGAGGACTTTTCCGGATCTGGCGACATACCCGGGTAAGAGGACTTTTCCGGATCTGGCGACATACCCGGTTAAGAGGACTTGTCCAGAACTGGCGACATACCCGGGTATGAGGACTTTTCCGGCTCTGGCGACATACCCGGGTATGAAGACTTTTCCGGATCTCGCGACATACCCGGGTATGAGGACTTTTCCGGGTCTGGTGACATACCCGGGTATGAGGATATTTCAGGATCTGGCGACATACCCGGGTAAGAGGGCTTTTCCGGAACTGGCGACATACCCGGGTATGAGGACTTTTCCGGATCTGGCGACATACCCGGGTATGAGGACATTTCCGTATCTGGCGACATACCCGGGTATGAGGACTTTTCCAGATCTGGCGACATACCCGGGTACGAAGATACCCGGGAATGAGGACTTTTCCGGATCTGGCGACATACCCGGGTATGAGGACTTTTCAGGATCTGGCGACATACTCGTGTATGTGGACTTTTCCGAATCTGGCGACATACCCGGGTATGAAGACTTTTCCGGATCTCGCAAAATACCTGGGTATAAGGATTTATCCGGATCTGGCGACATACCCGGCGGTTAAGAGGACTTGTCCAGAACTGGCGACATACCCGGGTATGAGGACTTTTCCGGCTCTGGCGACATACCCGGGTATGAAGACTTTTCCGGATCTCGCGACATACCCGGGTATGAGGACTTTTCCGGGTCTGGTGACATACCCGGGTATGAGGACATTTCAGGATCTGGCGACATACCCGGGTAAGAGGGCTTTTCCGGAACTGGCGACATACCCGGGTATGAGGACTTTTCCAGATCTGGCGACATACCCGGGTACGAAGATACCCGGGAATGAGGACTTTTCCGGATCTGGCGACATACCCGGGTATGAGAACACCTGTGTATGAGGACTTTTCCGGATCTGACGACATACCCGGGTATGAGGACTTTTCCGGATCTGGCGACATACCCGGGTTTGAGGACTTTTCAGGATCTGGCGTCATACCCGGGTATGAGGATTTTTCCGGCTCTGGCGACATTCCCGGGTATGAGGTCTTTTCCGGATCTGACGACATACCCGGGTATGAGGACTTTTCCTGATCTGGCGACATGCCCGGGTATGAGGACTTTTCCGGATCTGGAGACATACCCGGGTATGAAGAATTTTCCGGATCTGGCGACATACCGGGTATGAGGACATTTCCGGATCTGGCGACATACCCGGGTATGAGGACTTTTCCAGATCTGGCGACATATCCGGGTATGAGGATACCCGGGAATGAGGAATTTTCCGGATTTGGTGACGTACCCGGGTATGAGGACTTTTCCGCATTCTGCCGCATACCCGGATATGACGACTTTGCCACATCCGGCAACATACCCAGATAGGAGGACTTTTCCGGATATGGCGACATACCCGGGTATGAGGACTTTTCCGGATCTGGCGACATACCTGGGTAAGAGGACTTTTCCAGAACTGGCGACATACCCGGGTATGAGGACTTTTCCGTCTCTGGCGACATACCCGGGTATGAGGACTATTCCGGATCTGGTGACATACCCGGGTATGAGGACATTTCTGGATCTAGCGACATACCCGGGTATGAAGGCCTTTTCTAGATCTGGCGACATACCCGGGTATGAGGACTTTTCCGGATACTGCGACATACCCGGATATGAGGACTTTTCCGGAATGGCGACATAGCCGGGTTTGAGAACTTTTCCGGATCTGACGACATACCCGGTTACGAGAATACCCCGGTATGAGGACTTTTCCGGATCTGGCGACTTACCCGGGTATGAAGACTTTTCCGGATCTTGCGACATACCCGGGTATGAGGACTTTTCAGGATCTGGCGACATACCCGGGTATGAGGACTTTTCCGGATCTGGCGACATACCCGGGTATGAGGACATTTCCGGATCTGGCGACATACCCGGGTATGAGGACTTTTCCAGATCTGGCGACATACCCGGGTATGAGGACTTTTCCGGATCTGGCGACATACCCGGGTTTGAGGACCTGGCAACATATCCGGGTATGAGGACTTTTCCGGATCTGGCGACATACCCGGGTATGAAGACTTTTCCCAATCTGGCGACATACCCGGGTATGAAGACTTTTCCCAATCTGGCGACATACCCGGGTATGAGGACTTTTCAGGATCTGGCGTCATACTCGTGTATGTGGACTTTTCCGAATCTGGCGACATACCCGGGTATGAAGACTTTTCCGGATCTCGCGAAATACCTGGGTATATGGACTTTTCCGTATCTGGCGACATACCCGGGTATGAGAACACCTGTGTATGAGGACTTTTCCGGATCTGACGACATACCCGGGAATGAGGACTTTTCCGGATTTGGTGACGTACCCGGGTATGAGGACTTTTCCGCATTCTGCCGCATACCCGGATATGACGACTTTGCCACATCCGGCAACATACCCAGATAGGAGGACTTTTCCGGATATGGCGACATACCCGGGTATGAGGACTTTTCCGGATCTGGCGACATACCTGGGTAAGAGGACTTTTCCAGAACTGGCGACATACCCGGGTATGAGGACTTTTCCGGATCTGGCGACATACCCGTGTATGAAGACTTTTCCGGATCTGGCGACATACCCGGGTATGAGGACTTTTCAGGATCTGGCGACATACCCGGGTATGAGGACTTTTCCGGATCTGGCGAAATACCCGGGTATGAGGACATTTTCGGATCTGGCGACATACCTGGGTATGAGTACTTTTCCGCATCTGGCGACATACCTGGGTATGAGGACTTTTCCAGATCTGGCGACATACCCGGGTATGAGGACTTTTCCGGATCTGGCGACGTACCCGGGTATGAGAATACCCGTTTATGAGGACTTTTCCGGATCTGGCGACATACCCGGGTATGAAGACTTTTCCCAATCTGGCGACATACCCGGGTATGAGGACTTTTCAGGATCTGGCGACATACTCGTGTATGTGGACTTTTCCGAATCTGGCGACATACCCGGGTATGAAGACTTTTCCGGATCTCGCGAAATACCTGGGTATATGGACTTTTCCGGATCTGGCGACATACCCGGGTATGAGAACACCTGTGTATGAGGACTTTTCCGGATCTGACGACATACCCGGGAATGAGGACTTTTCCGGATTTGGTGACGTACCCGGGTATGAGGACTTTTCCGCATTCTGCCGCATACCCGGATATGACGACTTTGCCACATCCGGCAACATACCCAGATAGGAGGACTTTTCCGGATATGGCGACATTCCCGGGTATCAGGACTTTTCCGGATCTGGCGACATACCTGGGTAAGAGGACTTTTCCAGAACTGGCGACATACCCGGGTATGAGGACTTTTCCGTCTCTGGCGACATACCCGGGTATGAGGACTATTCCGGATCTGGTGACATACCCGGGTATGAGGACATTTCTGGATCTAGCGACATACCCGGGTATGAAGGCCTTTTCTAGATCTGGCGACATACCCGGGTATGAGGACTTTTCCGGATACTGCGACATACCCGGATATGAGGACTTTTCCGGAATGGCGACATAGCCGGGTATGAGAACTTTTCCGGATCTGACGACATACCCGGTTACGAGAATACCCCGGTATGAGGACTTTTCCGGATCTGGCGACTTACCCGGGTATGAAGACTTTTCCGGATCTGGCGACATACCCGGGTATGAGGACTTTTCAGGATCTGGCGACATACCCGGGTATGAGGACTTTTCCAGATCTGGCGACATACCCGGGTATGAGGACTTTTCCGGATCTGGCGACATACCCGGGTTTGAGGACCTGGCAACATATCCGGGTATGAGGACTTTTCCGGATCTGGCGACATACCCGGGTATGAGGACTTTTCCGTATCTGGCGACATACCCAGGTATGAAGGCCTTTTCTAGATCTGGCGACATACCCGGGTATGAGGATACCCGGGTATGATGACTTTTCTGGATTTGGCGACATACCCGGGTATGAGGACTTTTCCGGATACTGCAACATACCCGGGTATGAGGACTTTTCCGGATCTGGCGACATACCCGTGTATGAAAACTTTTCCGGATCTGGCGACATACCCGGGTATGAGGACTTTTCAGGATCTGGTGGCATACCCGGGTATGAGGACTTTTCCGGATCTGGCGAAATACCCGGGTATGAGGACATTTTCGGATCTGGCGACATATCTGGGTATTAGTACTTTTCCGGATCTGGCGACATACCTGGGTATGAGGACTTTTCCAGATCTGGCGACATACCCGGGTATGAGGACTTTTCCGGATCTGGCGACGTACCCGGGTATGAGAATACCCGTTTATGAGGACTTTTCCGGATCTGGCGACATTTCCGGGGAAGAGGACTTTTCGTGATCTGGTGACATACCTGGGTATGAGGACTTTTCCGGATCTGGTGACATACCCGGGTATGAGGACATTTCCGGATCTGGCGACATACCCGGGTATGAGGACTTTTCCAGATCTGGCAACATACCCGGGTATGAGGATACCCGGGAATGAGGACTTTTCTGGATATGGTGACATACCCGGGTATGAGGACTTTTCCGGATCTGGCGACATACCCGGGTAAGAGGACTTTTCCGGATCTGGCGACATGCCCGGTAATGAGGACTTTTCCGGATCTGGCGACATACCCGGGTATGAAGACTTTTCCCAATCTGGCGACATACCCGGCGGGTATGAAGACTTTTCCCAATCTGGCGACATACCCGGGTATGAGGACTTTTCAGGATCTGGCGACATACTCGTGTATGTGGACTTTTCCGAATCTGGCGACATACCCGGGTATGAAGACTTTTCCGGATCTCGCGAAATACCTGGGTATATGGACTTTTCCGGATCTGGCGACATACCCGGGTATGAGAACACCTGTGTATGAGGACTTTTCCGGATCTGACGACATACCCGGGTATGAGGACTTTTTCGGATCTGGCGACATACCCGGGTTTGAGGACTTTTCAGGATCTGGCGACATACCCGGGTTTGAGGACCTGGCAACATATCCGGGTATGAGGACTTTTCCGGATCTGGCGACATACCCGGGTATGAGGATACCCGGGAATGAGGACTTTTCCGGATTTGGTGACGTACCCAGGTATGAGGACTTTTCCGCATTCTGCCGCATACCCGGATATGACGACTTTGCCACATCCGGCAACATACCCGGATAGGAGGACTTTTCCGGATATGGCGACATACCCGGGTATGAGGACTTTTCCGGATCTGGCGACATACCTGGGTAAGAGGACTTTTCCAGAACTGGCGACATACCCGGGTATGAGGACTTTTCCGTCTCTGGCGACATACCCGGGTATGAGGACTTTTCCGGATCTGGCAACATACCCGGGTATGAGGATACCCGGAAATGAGGACTTTTCCGGATATGGTGACATACCCGGGTATGAGGACTTTTCCGGATCTGGCGACATACCCGGGTAAGAGGACTTTTCCGGATCTGGCGACATACCCGGTAATGAGGACTTTTCCGGATCTGGCGACATACCCGGGTATGAAGACTTTTCCCAATCTGGCGACATACCCGGCGGGTATGAAGACTTTTCCCAATCTGGCGACATACCCGGGTATGAGGACTTTTCAGGATCTGGCGACATACTCGTGTATGTGGACTTTTCCGAATCTGGCGACATACCCGGGTATGAATACTTTTCCGGATCTCGCGAAATCCCTGGGTATATGGACTTTTCCGGATCTGGCGACATACCCGGGTATGAGAACACCTGTGTATGAGGACTTTTCCGGATCTGACGACATACCCGGGTATGAGGACTTTTTCGGATCTGGCGACATACCCGGGTATGAGGATACCCGGGAATGAGGACTTTTCCGGATTTGGTGACGTACCCGGGTATGAGGACTATTCCGGATCTGGTGACATACCCGGGTATGAGGACATTTCTGGATCTCGCGACATACCCGGGTATGAAGGCCTTTTCTAGATCTGGCGACATACCCGGGTATGAGGACTTTTCCGGATACTGCGACATACCCGGATATGAGGACTTTTCCGGAATGGCGACATACCCGGGTATGAGAACTTTTCCGGATCTGACGACATACCCGGTTACGAGAATACCCGGGTATGAGGACTTTTCCGGATCTGGCGACATACCCGGGTATGAGGACATTTCCGGATCTGGCGACATACCCGGGTATGAGGACTTTTCCAGATCTGGCGACATACCCGGGTATGAGGACTTTTCCGGATCTGGCGACATACCCGGGTTTGAGGACCTGGCAACATATCCGGGTATGAGGACTTTTCCGGATCTGGTGACATACCCGGGTATGAGGACTTTTCCGGATCTGGCGACATACCCAGGTATGAAGGCCTTTTCTAGATCTGGCGACATACCCGGGTATGAGGATACCCGGGTATGATGACTTTTCTGGATTTGGCGACATACCCGGGTATGAGGACTTTTCCGGATACTGCGACATACCCGGGTATGAGGACTTTTCCGGATCTGGCGACATACCCGTGTATGAGGACTTTTCCGGATCTGGCGACATACCCATGTATGAAGACTTTTCCGGATCTGGCGACATACCCGGGTATGAGGACTTTTCCGGATCTGGCGAAATACCCGGGTATGAGGACATTTCTGGATCTGGCGACATACCCGTGTATGAAGACTTTTCCGGATCTGGCGACGTACCCGGGTATGAGAATACCCGTTTATGAGGACTTTTCCGGATCTGGCGACATTTCCGGGGAAGAGGACATTTCGTGATCTGGTGACATACCTGGGTATGAGGACTTTTCCGGATCTGGTGACATACCCGGGTATGAGGACATTTCCGGATCTGGCGACATACCCGGGTATGAGGACTTTTCCAGATCTGGCGACATACCCGGGTATGAGGATACCCGGGAATGAGGACTTTTCCGGATATGGTGACATACCCGGGTATGAGGACTTTTCCGGATCTGGCGACATACCCGGGTAAGAGGACTTTTCCGGATCTGGCGACATACCCGGTAATGAGGACTTTTCCGGATCTGGCGACATACCCGGGTATGAAGACTTTTCCCAATCTGGCGACATACCCGGGTATGAAGACTTTTCCCAATCTGGCGACATACCCGGGTATGAGGACTTTTCAGGATCTGGCGACATACTCGTGTATGTGGACTTTTCCGAATCTGGCGACATACCCGGGTATGAAGACTTTTCCGGATCTCGCGAAATACCTGGGTATATGGACTTTTCCGGATCTGGCGACATACCCGGGTAAGAGGACTTGTCCAGAACTGGCGACATACCCGGGTATGAGGACTTTTCCGGCTCTGGCGACATACCCGGGTATGAAGACTTTTCCGGATCTCGCGACATACCCGGGTATGAGGACTTTTCCGGATCTGGTGACATACCCGGGTATGATGACATTTCAGGATCTGGCGACATACCCGGGTAAGAGGACTTTTCCGGAACTGGCGACATGCCCGGGTATGAGGACTTTTCCGGATCTGGCGACATACCCGGGTATGAGGACATTTCCGTATCTGGCGACATACCCGGGTATGAGGACTTTTCCAGATCTGGCGACATACCCGGGTATGAGAACACCTGTGTATGAGGACTTTTCCGGATCTGACTACATACCCGGGTATGAGGACTTTTCAGGATCTGGCGACATACCCGGGTATGAGGACTTTTCCGGATACTGCGACATACCCGGAAATGAGGACTTTTCCGGAATGGCGACATACCCGGGTATGAGAACTTTTCCGGATCTGACGACATACCCGGTTACGAGAATACCCCGGTATGAGGACTTTTCCGGATCTGGCGACTTACCCAGGTATGAAGACTTTTCCGGATCTGGCGACATACCCGGGTATGAGGACTTTTCAGGATCTGGCGACATACCCGGGTATGAGGACTTTTCCGGATCTGGCGACATACCCGGGTATGAGGACATTTCCGGATCTGGCGACATATCCGGGTATGAGGATACCCTGGAACGAGGACTTTTCCGGATTTGGTGACGTACCCGGGTATGAGGACTTTTCCGCATTCTGCCGCATACCCGGATATGACGACTTTGCCACATCCGGCAACATACCCGGATAGGAGGACTTTTCCGGATATGGCGACATACCCGGGAATGAGGACTTTTCCGGATCTGGCGACATACCTGGGTAAGAGGACTTTTCCAGAACTGGCGACATACCCGGGTATGAGGACTTTTCCGTCTCTGGCGACATACCCGGGTATGAGGACTATTACGGATCTGGTGACAACCCGGGTATGAGGACATTTCTGGATCTAGTGACATACCCGGGTATGAAGGCCTTTTCTAGATCTGGCGACATACCCGGGTATGAGGATACCCGGGTATGAGGACTTTTCTGGATTTGGCGACATACCCGGGTATGAGGACTTTTCCGGATCTGGCGACTTACCCGGGTATGAAGACTTTTCCTGATCTGGCGACATACCCGGGTATGAGGACTTTTCAGGATCTGGCGACATACCCGGGTATGAGGACTTTTCCGGATCTGGCGATATACCCGGGTATGAGGACATTTCCGGATCTGGCGACATACCCGGGTATGATGACTTTTCCAGATCTGGCGACATACCCGGGTATGAGGACTTTTCCGGATCTGGCGACATACCCGGGTTTGAGGACCTAGCAACATATCCGGGTATGAGGACTTTTCCGGATCTGGCGACATACCCGGGTATGAGGACTTTTCCGGATCTGGCGACATACCCAGGTATGAAGGCCTTTTCTAGATCTGGCGACATACCCGGGTATGACGATACCCGGGTATGATGACTTTTCTGGATTTGGCGACATACCCGGGTATGAGGACTTTTCCGGATACTGCGACATACCCGGGTATGAGGACTTTTCCGGATACTGCGACATACCCGGGTATGAGGACTTTTCCGGATCTGGCGACATACCCGGGTATGAAGACTTTTCCGGATCTGGCGACATACCCGGGTATGAGGACTTTTCAGGATCTGGCGACATACCCGGGTATGAGGACTTTTCCGGATCTGGCAAAATACCCGGGTATGAGGACATTTCCGCATCTGGCGACATACCTGGGTATGAGTACTTTTCCGGATCTGGCGACATACCCGGGTATGAGGACTTTTCCAGATCTGGCGACATACCCGGGTATGAGGACTTTTCCGGATCTGGCGACGTACCCGGGTATGAGAATACCCGTTTATGAGGACTTTTCCTGATCTGGCGACATTTCCGGGGAAGATGACTTTTCGTGATCTGGTGACATACCTGGGTATGAGGACTTTTCCAGATCTGGTGACATACCCGGGTATGAGGACATTTCCGGATCTGGCGACATACCCGGGTATGAGGACTTTTCCAGATCTGGCGACATACCCGGGTATGAGGATGCCCGGGAATGAGGACTTTTCCAGATAAGGTGACATACCCGGGTATGAGGACTTTTCCGGATCTGGCGACGTACCCGGGTATGAGAATACCCGTTTATGAGGACTTTTCCGGATCTGGCGACATTTCCGGGGAAGAGGAATTTTCGTGATCTGGTGACATACCTGGGTATGAGGACTTTTCCGGATCTGGTGACATACCCGGGTATGAGGACATTTCCGGATCTGGCGACATACCCGGGTATGAGGACTTTTCCAGATCTGGCGACATACCCGGGTATGAGGATACCCGGGAATGAGGACTTTTCCGGATATGGTGACATACCCGGGTATGAGGACTTTTCCGGATCTGGCGACATACCCGGGTAAGAGGACTTTTCCGGATCTGGCGACATACCCGGTAATGAGGACTTTTCCGGATCTGGCGACATACCCGGGTATGAAGACTTTTCCCAATCTGGCGACATACCCGGGTATGAAGACTTTTCACAATCTGGCGACATACCCGGGTATGAGGACTTTTCAGGATCTGGCGACATACTCGTGTATGTGGACTTTTCCGAATCAGGCGACATACCCGGTTATGAAGACTTTTCCGGATCTCGCGAAATACCTGGGTATAAGGACTTTTCCGGATCTGGCGACATACCCGGGTAAGAGGACTTGTCCAGAACTGGCGACATACCGGGGTATGAGGACTTTTCCGGCTCTGGCGACATACCCGGGTATGAAGACTTTTCCGGATCTCGCGACATACCCGGTGTGTGAGGACTTTTCCGGATCTGGTGACATACCCGGGTATGAGGACATTTCAGGATCTGGCGACATACCCGGGTAAGAGGACTTTTCCGGAACTGGCGACATATCCGGGTATGAGGACTTTTCCGGATCTGGCGACATACCCGGGTATGAGGACATTTCCGTATCTGGCGACATACCCGGGTATGAGGACTTTTCCAGATCTGGCGACATACCCGGGTACGAAGATACCCGGGAATGAGGACTTTTCCGGATCTGGCGACATACCCGGGTATGAGGATAACCGGGTATGATGACTTTTCTGGATTTGGCGACATACCCGGGTATGAGGACTTTTCCGGATACTGCGACATACCCGGATATGAGAACTTTTCCGGATCTGACGACATACCGGGTTACGAGAATACCCGGGTATGAGGACTTTTCCGGATCTGGCGACTTACCCAGGTATGAAGACTTTTCCGGATCTGGCGACATACCCGGGTATGAGGACTTTTCAGGATCTGGTGACATACCCGGGTATGAGGACTTTTCCGGATCTGGCGACATACCCGGGTATGAGGACTTTTCGTGATCTGGTGACATACCCGGGTTTGAGGACTTTTCCGAATCTGGTGACATTACCGGGTATGAGGACTTTTCCGGATCCGGCGACATACCTGGGAATGAGGACATTTCCAGATCTGGCGACATACCCGGGTATGAGAATACCCGGTTATGAGGTCTTTTCCGGATATGGCGACGTGCCCGGGTATGAGGACTTTTCCGGATACTGCGACATACCCGGATATGAGGACCTTTCCGGATATGGCGACGTACCCGGGTATGAGAACATTTCCGGATCTGGCGACATACCCGGGTATGAGGATACCCGGGAATGAGGACTTTTCCGGATTTGGTGACATACCCGGGTATGAGAACATTTCCGGATCTGGAGACATACCCGGGTATGAGGACTTTTCCGGATCTGGCGACATACCCGGGTATGAGGATACACGGGAATGAGGACTTTTCCAGATTTGGTGACATACCCGGGTATGAAGACTTTTCCCAATCTGGCGACATACCCGGGTATGAGGACTTTTCAGGATCTGGCGACATACCCGTGTATGTGGACTTTTCCGAATCTGGCGACATACCCGGGTATGAAGACTTTTCCGGATCTCGCGACATACCTGGGTATAAGTACTTTTCCGGATCTGGCGACATACCCGGGTAAGAGGACTTTTCCGGAACTGGCGACATACCCGGGTATGAGGACTTTTCCGGATCTGGCGACATACCCGGGTATGAGGACATTTCCGTATCTGGCGACATACCCAGGTATGAGGACTTTTACAGATCTGGCGACATACCCGGGTATGAGGATACCCGGGAATGAGGACTTTTCCGGATATGGTGACATACCCGGGTATGAGGACTTTTCCGCATCCTGCGACATACCAGGATATGAGGACTTTTCAGGATCTGGCGACATACCCGGGTATGAGTACTTTTCCGGATCTGGCGACATACCCGGGTATGAGAATACCCGTGTATGAGGACTTTTCCGGATCTGGCGACATACCCGGGTGTGAGGACATTTCCGGATCTGGCGACATACCCGGGTATGAGGACTTTTCCGGATCTGGCGACGTACCCGGGAATGAGGACTTTTCCGGATCTGGCGACAAACCCGGGTATGAGGACTTTTCCGGATCTGGAGACATACCCGGGTATGAGGACCTTTCCGGATCTGGCGACATACCCGGATTTGAGGACCTGGCGACATACCCGGGTATGAGGACTTTTCCGGATCTGGTGACATACCCGTGTAAGGGGACTTTTCCGGATCTGGCGACATACTGGTTAAGAGGACTTTTCCGGATCTGGCGACATACCCGGTTATGAAGACTTTTCCCAATCTGGCGACATACCCGGGTATGAGGACTTTTCCGCATCCTGCGACATTCCCGGATATGAGGACTTTTCCGGATCTGGCGACATACCCGGTAATGAGGACTTTTCCGGATCTGGCGACATACCCGGATATGAAGACTTTTCCCAATCTGGCGACATACCCGGGTATGAAGACTTTTCCCAATCTGGCGACATACCCGGGTGTGAGGACATGTCAGGATCTGGCGACATACCCGTGTATGTGGACTTTTCCGAATCTGGCGACATACCCGGGTATGAAGACTTTTCCGGATCTCGCGACATACCTGGGTATAAGGACTTTTCCGGATCTGGTGACATACCCGGGTAAGAGGACTTTTCCAGAACTGGCGACATACCCGGGTATGAGGACTTTTCCAGCTCTGGCGACATACCCGGGTATGAAGACTTTTCCGGATCTCGCGACATACCCGGCCGGGTATGAGGTCTTTTCTGGATCTGGTGACATACCCGGGTATGAGGACATTTCAGGATTTGGCGACATACCCGGGTAAGAGGACTTTTCCGGAACTGGCGACATACCCGGGTATGAGGACTTTTCCGGATCTGGCGACATACCCGGGTATGAGGACATTTCCGTATCTGGCGACATACCCGGGTATGAGGACTTTTCCAAATCTGGCGACATACCCGGGTATGATGATACCCGTGAATGAGGACTTTTCCGGATTTGGTTACATACCCGGGTATGAGGACTTTTCCGCATCCTGCGACATACCCGGATATGAGGACTTTTCCGGATCTGGCGACATACCTGGGTATGAGTACTTTTCCGGATCTGGCGACATACCCGCGTATGAGAATACCCGTGTATGAGGACTTTTCCGGATCTGGCGACATACCCGGGTATGAGGACTTTTCCGGATCTGGCGACATACCCGGGTATGAGGACTTTGCCGGATCTGGCGACATACCCGGGTTTGAGGACCTGGCGACATACACGGGTATGGGGACTTTTCCGGATCTGGCGACATACCCGCGTATGAGGACTTTTCGTGATCTGGCGACATACCCGGGTTTGAGGACTTTTCCGAATCTGGCGACATACCCGGGTATGAAGACTTTTCCGGATCTCGCGACATACCTGGGTATAAGGACTTTTCCGGATCTGGTGACATACCCGGGTAAGAGGACTTTTCCAGAACTGGCGACATACCCGGGTATGAGGACTTTTCCGGCTCTGGCGACATACCCGGGTATGAGGACTTTTCCAGATCTGGCGACATACCCGGGTATGATGATACCCGGGAATGAGGACTTTTCCGGATTTGGTGACATACCCGGGTATGAGGACTTTTCCGCATCCTGCGACATACACGGATATGAGGACTTTTCCGGATCTGGCGACATACCTGGGTATGAGTACTTTTCCGGATCTGGCGACATACCCGCGTATGAGAATACCCGTGTATGAGGACTTTTCCGGATCTGGCGACATACCCGGGTATGAGGACTTTTCCGGATCTGGCGACATACCCGGGTATGAGGACTTTTCCGGATCTGGAGACATACCCGGGTATGAGGGCTTTGCCGGATCTGGCGACATACCCGGGTTTGAGGACCTGGCGACATACACGGGTATGGGGACTTTTCCGGATCTGGCGACATACCCGCGTATGAGGACTTTTCGTGATCTGGCGACATACCCGGGTTTGAGGACTTTTCCGGATCTGGCGACATACCGGGTATGACCACTTTGCCACATCCTGCGACATCCCCGGGTATGAGGTCTTTTCCGGATATGGCGACGTGCCCGGGTATGAGGACTTTTCCGGATCTGGCGACATACCTGGGTAAGAGGCCTTTTCCAGAACTGGCGACATACCCGGGTATGAGGACTTTTCCGTCTCTGGCGACATACCCGGGAATTAGGACTATTCGGGATCTGGTGACATACCCGGGTATGAGGACATTTCTGGATCTGGCGACATACCCGGGTATGAAGGCCTTTTCTAGATCTGGCGACATACCCGGGTATAAGGATACCCGGGTATGATGACTTTTCAGGATTTGGCGACATACCCGGGTATGAGGACTTTTCCGGATACTGCGACATACCCGGATATGAGGACTTTTCCGGATAGTGCGACATACCCGGATATGAGGACTTTTCCGGATATGGCGACATACCCGGGTATGAGAACATTTCCGGTTCTGGCGACATACCCGGGTATGAGGATACCCGGGAATGAGGACTTTTCCGGATTTGGTGACATACCCGGGTATGAAGACTTTTCCCAATCTGCCGACATACCCGGGAATGAAGACTTTTCCCAATCTGGCAACATACCCGGGTATGAGGACTTCTCCGCATTCTGCGGCATACCCGGATATGACGACTTTGCCACATCCGGCAACATACCCGGATATGACGACGTTTCCGGATATGGCGACATACCCGGATATGAGGACTTTTCCGGATACTGCGACATACCCGGATATGAGAACTTTTCCGGATTTGGCGACATACCCGGGTATGAGAACATTTCCAGATCTGGCGACATACCCGGGTATGAGGATACACGGGAATGAGGACTTTTCCAGATTTGGTGACATACCCGGGTATGAAGACTTTTCCCAATCTGGCGACATACCCGGGTATGAGGACTTTTCAGGATCTGGCGACATACCCGTGTATGTGGACTTTTCCGAATCTGGCGACATACCCGGGTATGAAGACTTTTCCGGATCTCGCGACATACCTGGGTATAAGTACTTTTCCGGATCTGGCGACATACCCGGGTAAGAGGACTTTTCCGGAACTGGCGACATACCCGGGTATGAGGACTTTTCCGGATCTGGCGACATACCCGGGTATGAGGACATTTCCGTATCTGGCGACATACCCAGGTATGAGGACTTTTACAGATCTGGCGACATACCCGGGTATGAGGATACCCGGGAATGAGGACTTTTCCGGATATGGTGACATACCCGGGTATGAGGACTTTTCCGCATCCTGCGACATACCAGGATATGAGGACTTTTCAGGATCTGGCGACATACCCGGGTATGAGTACTTTTCCGGATCTGGCGACATACCCGGGTATGAGAATACCCGTGTATGAGGACTTTTCCGGATCTGACGACATACCCGGGTATGAGGACTTTTCCGGATCTGGCGACATACCCGGGTTTGAGCACTTTTCCGAATTTGGCGGCATAACCGGGTATGAGGACTTTTCCGGATCTGGCGACATACCCGGGTGTGAGGACATTTCCGGATCTGGCGACATACCCGGGTATGAGGACTTTTCCGGATCTGGCGACGTACCCGGGAATGAGGACTTTTCCGGATCTGGCGACATACCCGGGTATGAGGACTTTTCCGGATCTGGAGACATACCCGGGTATGAGGACTTTTCCGGATCTGGCGACATACCCGGATTTGAGGACCTGGCGACATACCCGGGTATGAGTACTTTTCCGGATCTGGTGACATACCCGTCCGTGTAAGGGGACTTTTCCGAATCTGGCGACATACCCGGCTATGAAGACTTTTCCGGATCTCGCGACATACCTGGGTATAAGGACTTTTCCGGATCTGGTGACATACCCGGTTATGAAGACTTTTCCCAATCTGGCGACATACCCGGGTGTGAGGACATTTCAGGATCTGGCGACATACCCGTGTATGTGGACTTTTCCGAATCTGGCGACATACCCGGGTATGAAGACTTTTCCGGATCTCGCGACATACCTGGGTATAAGGACTTTTCCGGATCTGGTGACATACCCGGGTATGAGGACTTTTCCGGATCTGGCGACATACCTGGGTATGAGTACTTTTCCGGATCTGGCGACATACCCGCGTATGAGAATACCCGTGTATGAGGACTTTTCCGGATCTGGCGACATACCCGGGTATGAGGACTTTTCCGGATCTGGCGACATACCCGGGTATGAGGACTTTGCCGGATCTGGCGACATACCCGGGTTTGAGGACCTGGCGACATACACGGGTATGGGGACTTTTCCGGATCTGGCGACATACCCGCGTATGAGGACTTTTCGTGATCTGGCGACATACCCGGGTTTGAGGACTTTTCCGAATCTGGCGACATACCCGGGTATGAAGACTTTTCCGGATCTCGCGACATACCTGGGTATAAGGACTTTTCCGGATCTGGTGACATACCCGGGTAAGAGGACTTTTCCAGAACTGGCGACATACCCGGGTATGAGGACTTTTCCGGCTCTGGCGACATACCCGGGTATGAGGACTTTTCCAGATCTGGCGACATACCCGGGTATGATGATACCCGGGAATGAGGACTTTTCCGGATTTGGTGACATACCCGGGTATGAGGACTTTTCCGCATCCTGCGACATACCCGGATATGAGGACTTTTCCGGATCTGGCGACATACCTGGGTATGAGTACTTTTCCGGATCTGGCGACATACCCGCGTATGAGAATACCCGTGTATGAGGACTTTTCCGGATCTGGCGACATACCCGGGTATGAGGACTTTTCCGGATCTGGCGACATACCCGGGTATGAGGACTTTTCCGGATCTGGAGACATACCCGGGTATGAGGGCTTTGCCGGATCTGGCGACATACCCGGGTTTGAGGACCTGGCGACATACACGGGTATGGGGACTTTTCCGGATCTGGCGACATACCCGCGTATGAGGACATTTCGTGATCTGGCGACATACCCGGGTTTGAGGACTTTTCCGGATCTGGCGACATACCGGGTATGACCACTTTGCCACATCCTGCGACATCCCCGGGTATGAGGTCTTTTCCGGATATGGCGACGTGCCCGGGTATGAGGACTTTTCCGGATCTGGCGACATACCTGGGTAAGAGGCCTTTTCCAGAACTGGCGACATACCCGGGTATGAGGACTTTTCCGTCTCTGGCGACATACCCGGGAATTAGGACTATTCGGGATCTGGTGACATACCCGGGTATGAGGACATTTCTGGATCTGGCGACATACCCGGGTATGAAGGCCTTTTCTAGATCTGGCGACATACCCGGGTATAAGGATACCCGGGTATGATGACTTTTCAGGATTTGGCGACATACCCGGGTATGAGGACTTTTCCGGATACTGCGACATACCCGGATATGAGGACTTTTCCGGATAGTGCGACATACCCGGATATGAGGACTTTTCCGGATATGGCGACATACCCGAGTATGAGAACATTTCCGGTTCTGGCGACATACCCGGGTATGAGGATACCCGGGAATGAGGACTTTTCCGGATTTGGTGACATACCCGGGTATGAAGACTTTTCCCAATCTGCCGACATACCCGGGAATGAAGACTTTTCCCAATCTGGCAACATACCCGGGTATGAGGACTTCTCCGCATTCTGCGGCATACCCGGATATGACGACTTTGCCACATCCGGCAACATACCCGGATATGACGACGTTTCCGGATATGGCGACATACCCGGATATGAGGACTTTTCCGGATACTGCGACATACCCGGATATGAGAACTTTTCCGGATATGGCGACATACCCGGGTATGAGAACATTTCCAGATCTGGCGACATACCCGGGTATGAGGATACACGGGAATGAGGACTTTTCCAGATTTGGTGACATACCCGGGTATGAAGACTTTTCCCAATCTGGCGACATACCCGGGTATGAGGACTTTTCAGGATCTGGCGACATACCCGTGTATGTGGACTTTTCCGAATCTGGCGACATACCCGGGTATGAAGACTTTTCCGGATCTCGCGACATACCTGGGTATAAGTACTTTTCCGGATCTGGCGACATACCCGGGTAAGAGGACTTTTCCGGAACTGGCGACATACCCGGGTATGAGGACTTTTCCGGATCTGGCGACATACCCGGGTATGAGGACATTTCCGTATCTGGCGACATACCCAGGTATGAGGACTTTTACAGATCTGGCGACATACCCGGGTATGAGGATACCCGGGAATGAGGACTTTTCCGGATATGGTGACATACCCAGGTATGAGGACTTTTCCGCATCCTGCGACATACCAGGATATGAGGACTTTTCAGGATCTGGCGACATACCCGGGTATGAGTACTTTTCCGGATCTGGCGACATACCCGGGTATGAGAATACCCGTGTATGAGGACTTTTCCGGATCTGACGACATACCCGGGTATGAGGACTTTTCCGGATCTGGCGACATACCCGGGTTTGAGCACTTTTCCGAATTTGGCGGCATAACCGGGTATGAGGACTTTTCCGGATCTGGCGACATACCCGGGTGTGAGGACATTTCCGGATCTGGCGACATACCCGGGTATGAGGACTTTTCCGGATCTGGCGACGTACCCGGGAATGAGGACTTTTCCGGATCTGGCGACATACCCGGGTATGAGGACTTTTCCGGATCTGGAGACATACCCGGGTATGAGGACTTTTCCGGATCTGGCGACATACCCGGATTTGAGGACCTGGCGACATACCCGGGTATGAGTACTTTTCCGGATCTGGTGACATACCCGTGTAAGGGGACTTTTCCGAATCTGGCGACATACCCGGCTATGAAGACTTTTCCGGATCTCGCGACATACCTGGGTATAAGGACTTTTCCGGATCTGGTGACATACCCGGTTATGAAGACTTTTCCCAATCTGGCGACATACCCGGGTGTGAGGACATTTCAGGATCTGGCGACATACCCGTGTATGTGGACTTTTCCGAATCTGGCGACATACCCGGGTATGAAGACTTTTCCGGATCTCGCGACATACCTGGGTATAAGGACTTTTCCGGATCTGGTGACATACCCGGGTATGAGGACATTTCAGGATCTGGCGACATACCCGGGTAAGAGGACTTTTCCGGAACTGGCGACATACCCGGGTATGAGGACTTTTCCAGATCTGGTGACATACCCGGGTATGAGGACATTTCCGTATCTGGCGACATACATGGGTATGAGGACTTTTCCGGATCTGGCGACATACCCGGGTATGAGGACTTTTCCGCATCCTGCGACATTCCCGGATATGAGGACTTTTCCGGATCTGGCGACATACCCGGTAATGAGGACTTTTCCGGATCTGGCGACATACCCGGATATGAAGACTTTTCCCAATCTGGCGACATACCCGGGTATGAAGACTTTTCCCAATCTGGCGACATACCCGGGTATGTGGACTTTTCAGGATCTGGCGACATACTCGTGTATGTGGACTTTTCCGGATCTGGCGACATACCCGGCAATGAGGACTTTTCCGGATCTGGCGACATACCCGGGTATGAAGACTTTTCCCAATCTGGCGACATACCCGGTTATGAAGACTTTTCCCAATCTGGCGACATACCCGGGTGTGAGGACATTTCAGGATCTGGCGACATACCCGTGTATGTGGACTTTTCCGAATCTGGTGACATACCCGGGTATGAAGACTTTTCCGGATCTCGCGACATACCTGGGTATAAGGACTTTTCCGGATCTGGTAACATACCCGGGTATGAGGACATTTCAGGATCTGGCGACATACCCGGGTAAGAGGACTTTTCCGGAACTGGCGACAAACCCGGGTATGAGGACTTTTCCAGATCTGGTGACATACCCGGGTATGAGGACATTTACGTATCTGGCGACATACCCGGGTATGAGGACTTTTCCGGATCTGGCGACATACCCGGGTATGAGGACTTTTCCGCATACTGCGACATACCTGGATATGAGGACTTTTCCGGATCTGGCGACATACCTGGGTATGAGTACTTTTCCGGATCTGGCGACATACCCGGGTATGTGAATACCCGTGTATGAGGACTTTTCCGGATCTGGCGACATACCTGGGTATGAGGACTTTTCCGGATCTGGTGACATACCCGGGTATGAGGACATTTCCGGATCTGGCGACATACCCGGGTATGAGGACTTTTCCGGATCTGGCGACATACCCGGGTTTGAGGACCTGGCGACATACCCGGGTATGAGGACTTTTCCGGATCTGGCGACATACCCGGGGATGAGGACTTTTCCGGATCTGGCGACATACCCGTTATGAGGACTTTTCCGGATCTGGCGACATACACGGGTATGAGGACTTTTCAGGATCTGGTGACATACCCGGGTATGAGGACATTTCCGGATCTGGCGACATACCCGGGTATGAGGACTTTTCCAGATCTGGCGACATACCCGGGTATGAGGATACCCGGGAATGAGGACTTTTCCGGATATGGTGACACACCCGGGTATGAGGACTTTTCCGGATCTGGCGACATACCCGGGTATGAGGACTTTTCCGGATATGGTGACACACCCGGGTATGAGGACTTTTCCGGATCTGGCGACATACCCGGGTATGAGGACTTTTCCGGATCTGGCGACATACCCGGTAATGAGGACTTTTCCGGATCTGGCGACATACCCGGGTATGAAGACTTTTCCCAATCTGGCGACATGCCCGGGTATGAAGACCTTTCCCAATCTGGCGACATACCCGGGTATGTGGACTTTTCAGGATCTGGCGACATACTCGTGTATGTGGACTTTTCCGAATCTGGCGACATACCCGGGTTTGAAGACTTTTCCGGATCTCGCGAAATACCTGGGTATAAGGACTTTTCCGGATCTGGCGACATACCCGGGTAAGAGGACTTGTCCAGAACTGGCGACATACCCGGGTATGAGGACTTTTCCGGCTCTGGCGACATACCCGGGTATGAAGACTTTTCCGGATCTCGCGACATACCCGGGTATGAGGACTTTTCCGGATCTGGTGACATACCCGGGTATGAGGACATTTCAGGATCTGGCGACATACCCGGGTAAGAGGACTTTTCCGGAACTGGCAAAATACCCGGGTATGAGGACTTTTCCGGATCTGGCGACATACCCGGGTATGAGGACATTTCCATATCTGGCGACCTACCCGGGTATGAGGACTTTTCCAGATCTGGCGACATACCCGGGTACGCAGATACCCGGGAATGAGGACTTTTTCGGATTTGGTGACATACCCGGGTATGAGGACTTTTCCGCATCCTGCGACATACCCGGATATGAAGATTTTTCCGGATCTGGCGACATACCCAGGTATGAGAACACCCGTGTATGAGGACTTTTCCGGATCTGATGACATACCCGGGTATGAGGACTTTTCCGGATCTGGCGACAAACCCGGGTTTGAGGACTTTTCCGGATCTGGCGACATACCCGGGTATGAGGATTTTTCCGGCTCTGGCGACATACCCAGTTATGTGGTCTTTTCCGGATCTGACGACATACCCGGGTATGAGGACTTTTCCTGATCTGGCGACATGCCCGGGTATGAGGACTTTTCCGGATCTGGAGACATACCCGGGTATGAGGACTTTTTCGGATCTGGCGACATACCGGGTATGACCACTTTGCCACATCCTGCGACATACCCGGATATGAGGACTTTTCTGGATATGGCGACATACCCGGGTATGAGGACTTTTCCGGATCTGGCTACATACCTGGGTAAGAGGACTTTTCCAGAACTGGCGACATACCCGGGTATGAGGACTTTTCCGTCTCTGGCGACATACCCCGGAATGAGGACTATTCGGGATCTGGTGACATACCCGGGTATGAGGATTTTTCCGGCTCTGGCGACATACCCGGGTATGTGGTCTTTTCCGGATCTGATGACATACCCGGGTATGAGGACTTTTCCGGATCTGGCTACATACCTGGGTAAGAGGACTTTTCCAGAACTGGCGACATACCCGGGTATGAGGACTTTTCCGTCTCTGGCGACATACCCGGGAATGAGGACTATTCGGGATCTGGTGACATACCCGGGTATGAGGACATTTCTGGAGATGGCGACATACCCGGGTATGAAGGCCTTTTCTAGATCTGGCGACATAAACGGGTATGAGGATAACCGGGTATGATGACTTTTCTGGATTTGGCGACATACCCGGGTGTGAGGACTTTTCCGGATACTGCGACATACCCGGGTATGAGGACTTTTCCGGATCTGGCGACATACCCGGGTATGAAGACTTTTCCGGATCTGGCGACATGCCCGGGTATGAGGACTTTTCAGGATCTGGCGACATACCCGGGTATGAGGACTTTTCCGGATCTGGCGAAATACCCGGGTATGAGGACATTTCCGGAACTGGCGACATACCTGGGTATGAGTACTTTTCCGGATCTGGCGACATACCCGGGTATGAGGACTTTTCCAGATCTGGCGACATACCCGGGTATGAGAATATCCGTTTATGAGGGCTTTTCCGGATCTGGCGACATTTCCGGGGAAGAGGACTTTTCGTGATCTGGTGACATACCTGGGTATGAGGACTTTTCCGGATCTGGTGACATACCCGGGTATGAGGACATTTCCGGATCTGGCGACATACCCGGGTATGAGGACTTTTCCAGATCTGGCGACATACACGGGTACGAAGATACCCGAGAATGAGGACTTTTCCGGATATGGTGACATAACCGGGTATGAGGACATTTCCGTATCTGGCGACATACCCGGGTATGAGGACTTTTCCAGATCTGGCGACATACCCGGGTACGAAGATACCCGAGAATGAGGACTTTTCCGGATTTGGTGACATACCCGGGTATGAGGACTTTTCCGCATCCTGCGACATACCCGGATATGAAGACTTTTCCGGATCTGGCGACATACGCGGGTATGAGTACTTTTCCGGATCTGGCGACATACCCGGGTATGAGAATATCCGTTTATGTGGACTTTTCCGGATCTGGCGACATTTCCGGGGAAGAGGACTTTTCGTGATCTGGTGACATACCTGGGTATGAGGACTTTTCCGGATCTGGTGACATACCCGGGTATGAGGACATTTCCGGATCTGGCGACATACCCGGGTATGAGGACTTTTCCAGATCTGGCGACATACCCGGGTATGAGGATACCCGGGAATGAGGACTTTTCCGGATATGGTGACATACCCGGGTATGAGGACCTTTCCGGATCTGGCGACATACCCGAGTTTGAGGACTTTTCCGGATCTGGCGACATACCCGGGTATGAGGACTTTTCCGGATCTGGCGACATACCCGGTAATGAGGATACCCGGGAATGAGGACTTTTCCGGATATGGTGACATAACCGGGTATGAGGACATTTCCGTATCTGGCGACATACCCGGGTATGAGGACTTTTCCAGATCTGGCGACATACCCGGGTACGAAGATACCCGGGAATGAGGACTTTTCCGGATTTGGTGACATACCCGGGTATGAGGACTTTTCCGCATCCTGCGACATACCCGGATATGAAGACTTTTCCGGATCTGGCGACATACGCGGGTATGAGTACTTTTCCGGATCTGGCGACATACCCAGGTATGAGAACACCCGTGTATGAGGACTTTTCCGGATCTGATGACATACCCGGGTATGAGGACTTTTCTGGATCTGGCGACATACCCGGGTTTGAGGACTTTTCCGGATCTGGCGACATACCCGGGTGTGAGGATTTTTCCGGCTCTGGCGACATACCCGGGTATGTGGTCTTTTCCGGATCTGACGACATACCCGGGTATGAGGACTTTTCCTGATCTGGCGACATGCCCGGGTATGAGGACTTTTCCGGATCTGGAGACATACCCGGGTATGAGGAGTTTTCCGGATCTGGCGACATACCGGGTATGACCACTTTGCCACATCCTGCGACATACCCGGATATGAGGACTTTTCTGGATATGGCGACATACCCGGGTATGAGGACTTTTCCGGATCTGGCGACATACCTCGGTAAGAGGACTTTTCCAGAACTGGCGACATACCCGGGTATGAGGATTTTTCCGTCTCTGGCGACATACCCGGGAATGAGGAATATTCGGGATCTGGTGACATACCCGGGTGTGAGGACATTCCTGGATCTGGCGACATACCCGGGTATGAAGGCCTTTTCTAGATCTGGCGACATACCCGGGTATGAGGATACCCGGGTATGATGACTTTTCTGGATTTGGCGACATACCCGGGTATGAGGACTTTTCCGGATACTGCGACATACCCGGGTATGAGGACTTTTCCGGATCTGGCGACATACCCGGGTATGAAGACTTTTCCGGATCTGGCGACATACCCGGGTATGAGGTCTTTTCAGGATCTGGCGACATACCCGGGTATGAGGACTTTTCCGGATCTGGCGAAATACCCGGGTATGAGGACATTTCCGGAACTGGCGACATATCTGGGTATGAGTACTTTTCCGGATCTGGCGACATACCCGGGTATGAGGACTTTTCCAGATCTGGCGACATACCCGGGAATGAGAATACCCGTTTATGAGGAATTTTCGGGATCTGGCGACATTTCCGGGGAAGAGGACTTTTTGTGATCTGGTGACATACCTGGGTATGAGGACTTTTCCGGATCTGGTGACATACCCGGGTATGAGGACGTTTCCGGATATGGTGACATACCCGGGTATGAGGACTTTTCCGGGTCTGGCGACATACCCGAGTATGAGGACTTTTCCGGATCTGGCGACATACCCGGGTATGAGGACTTTCTCAGATCTGGCGACATACCCGGGTACGAAGATACCCGGGAATGAGGACTTTTCCGGATTTGGTGACATACCCGGGTTTGAGGACTTTTCCGGATCTGGCGACATACCCTGATATGAGGACTTTTCCGGATCTAGCGACATACCCGGGTATGAGTACTTTTCCGGATCTGGCGACATACCCGGGTATGAGAACACCCGTGTATGAGGACTTTTCCAGATCTGACGACATACCCGGGTATGAGGACTTTTCCGGATCTGGCGACATACCCGGGTTTGAGGACTTTTCAGGATATGGCGACATACCCGGGTATGAGGATTTTTCCGGCTCTGGCGACATACCCGGGTATGAGGTCTTTTCCGGACCTGACGACATACCCGGGTATGAGGACTTTTCCTGATCTGGCGACATGCCCGGGTATGAGGACATTTCCGGATCTGGCGACATACCCGGGTATGAGAATACCCGTTTATGAGGACTTTTCCGGATCTGGCGACATACCCGGGTATGAGGACTTTTCGTGATCTGGCGACATACCCGGGTTTGAGCACTTTTCCGAATCTGGTGACATAACCGGGTATGAGGACTTTTCCGGATCTGGCGACATACCTGGGAATGAGGACTTTTCCAGATCTGGCGACATACCCGGGTATGAGGATACCCGGGAATGAGGACTTTTCCGGATATGGTGACATACCCGGGTATGAGGACCTTTCCGGATCTGGCGACATACCCGAGTATGAGGACTTTTCCGGATCTGGCGACATACCCGGGTATGAGGACTTTTCCGGATCTGGCGACATACCCGGTAATGAGGATACCCGGGAATGAGGACTTTTCCGGATATGGTGACATAACCGGGTATGAGGACATTTCCGTATCTGGCGACATACCCGGGTATGAGGACTTTTCCAGATCTGGCGACATACCCGGGTACGAAGATACCCGGGAATGAGGACTTTTCCGGATTTGGTGACATACCCGGGTATGAGGACTTTTCCGCATCCTGCGACATACCCCGGTATGAGGACTTTTCTGGATCTGGCGACATACCCGGGTTTGAGGACTTTTCCGGAACTGGCGACATACCCGGGTATGAGGATTTTTCCGGCTATGGCGACATACCCGGGTCTGTGGTCTTTTCCGGATCTGGAGACATACCCGGGTATGAGGACTTTTCCGGATCTGGAGACATACCCGGGTATGAGGACTTTTCTGGATATGGCGACATACCCGGGTATGAGGACTTTTCTGGATCTGGCGACATACCTCGGTAAGACGACTTTTCCAGAACTGGCGACATACCCGGGTATGAGGACTTTTCCGTCTCTGGCGACATACCCGGGTATGAGGATACCCGGGTATGATGACTTTTCTGGATTTGGCGACATACCCGGGTATGAGGACATTTCCGGATACTGCGACATACCCGGGTATGAGGACTTTTCCGGATCTGGCGACATGCCCGGGTATGAAGACTTCCGTATCTGGCGACATACCCGGGTATGAGGACTTTTCAGGATCTGGCGACACACCCGGGTATGAGGACTTTTCCGGATCTGGCGAAATACCCGGGTATGAGGACATTTCCGGAACTGGCGACATATCTGGTTATGAGTACTTTTCCGGATCTGGTGACATACCCAGGTATGAGGACTTTTCCAGATCTGGCGACATACCCGGGTATGAGAATACCCGTTTATGAAGACTTTTCCGGATCTGGCGACATTTCCGGGGAAGAGGACTTTTCGTGATCTGGTGACATACCTGGGTATGAGGACTTTTCCGGATCTGGCGACATACCCGGGTATGAGGACTTTTCCGGATCTGGCGACATACCCGGTAATGAGGACTTTTCCGGATTTGGTGACATACCCGGGTATGAAGACTTTTCCCAATCTGGCGACATACCCGGGTATGAGGACTTTTCCGGATCTGGCGACATACCCGGTAATGAGGATACCCGGGAATGAGGACTTTTCCGGATATGGTGACATAACCGGGTATGAGGACATTTCCGTATCTGGCGACATACCCGGGTATGAGGACTTTTCCAGATCTGGCGACATACCCGGGTACGAAGATACCCGGGAATGAGGACTTTTCCGGATTTGGTGACATACCCGGGTATGAGGACTTTTCCGCATCCTGCGACATACCCGGAAATGAAGACTTTTCCGGATCTGGCGACATACCCGGGTATGAGTACTTTTCCCGATCTGGCGACATACCCAGGTATGAGAACACCCGTGTATGTGGACTTTTCCGGATCTGATGACATACCCGGGTATGAGGACTTTTCCGGATCTGGAGACATACCCGGGTATGAGGACTTTTCTGGATCTGGCGACATACCCGGGTATGAGGATTTTTCTGGATCTGGCGACATACCTCGGTAAGAGGACTTTTCCAGAACTGGCGACATACCCGGGTATGAGGACTTTTCCGTCTCTGGCGACATACCCGGGTATGAGGATACCCGGGTATGATGACTTTTCTGGATTTGGCGACATACCCGGGTATGAAGACTTTTCCGGATACTGCGACATACCCGGGTATGAGGACTTTTCCGGATCTGGCGACATACCCGGGTATGAAGACTTTTCCGGATCTGGCGACATACCCGGGTATGAGGACTTTTCAGGATCTGGTGACATACCCGGGTATGAGGACTTTTCCGGATCTGGCGAAATACCCGGGTATGAGGACATTTCCGGAACTGGCGACATATCTGGGTATGAGTACTATTCTGGATCTGGCGACATACCCAGGTATGAGGACTTTTCCAGATCTGGCGACATACCCGGGTATGAGAATACCCGTTTATGAAGACTTTTCCGGATCTGGCGACATTTCCGGGGAAGAGGACTTTTCGTAATCTGGTGACATACCTGGGTATGAGGACTTTTCCGGATCTGGTGACATACCCGGGTATGAGGACATTTCCGGATCAGGCGACATACCCGAGTATGAGGACTTTTCCGGATCTGGCGACATACCCGGGTATGAGGACTTTTCCGGATCTGGCGACATACCCGGTAATGAGGACTTTTCCGGATCTGGTGACATACCCGGGTATGAAGACTTTTCCCAATCTGGCGACATACCCGGGTATGAAGACTTTTCCCAATCTGGCGACATACCCGGGTATGAGGACTTTTCAGGATCTGGCGACATACTCGTGTATATGGACTTTTCCGAATCTGGCGACATACCCGGGTATGAAGACTTTTCCGGATCTCGCGAAATACCTGGGTATAAGGACTTTTCCGGATCTGGCGACATACCCGGGTAAGAGGACTTGTCCAGAACTGGCGACATACCCGGGTATGAGGACTTTTCCGGCTCTGGCGACATACCCGGGTAAGAGGACTTTTCCGGAACTGGTGACATACCAGGGTATGAGGACTTTTCCGGATCTGGCGACATACCCGGGTATGAGGACATTTCCGTATCTGGCGACATACCCGGGTATGAGGAGTTTCCCAGATCTGGCGACATACCCGGGTACGAAGATACCCGGGAATGAGGACTTTTCCGGATTTGGTGACATACCGAGGTATGAGGACTTTTCCGCATCCTGCGACATACCCGGATATGAGGACTTTTCCGGATCTGGCGACATACCCGGGTATGAGTACTTTTCCGGATCTGACGACATACCCGGGTATGAGAACACCCGTGTATGAGGACTTTTCCGGATCTGACGACATACCCGGGTATGAGGACTTTTCCGGATCTGGCGACATACCCGGGTTTGAGGACTTTTCAGGATCTGGCGACATACCCGGGTATGAGGATTTTTCCGGCTCTGGCGACATACCCGGGTATGAGGTCTTTTCCGGATCTGACGACATACCCGGGTATGAGGACTTTTCCTGATCTGGCGACATGCCCGGGTATGAGGACTTTTCTGGATCTGGAGACATACCCGGGTATGAAGAATTTTCCGGATCTGGCGACATACCGGGTATGAGGACATTTCCGGATCTGGCGACATACCCGGGTATGAGGACTTTCCAGATCTGGCGACATATCCGGGTATGAGGATACCCGGGAATGAGGACTTTTCTGGATTTGGCGACATACCCGGGTATGAAGACTTTTCCGGATACTGCGACATACCCGGGTATGAGGACTTTTCCGGATCTGGCGACATACCCGGGTATGAAGACTTTTCCGGATCTGGCGACATACCCGGGTATGAGGACTTTTCAGGATCTGGCGACATACCCGGGTATGAGGACTTTTCCGGATCTGGCGAAATACCCGGGTATGAGGACATTTCCGGAACTGGCGACATATCTGGGTATGAGTACTTTTCCGAATCTGGCGACATACCCAGGTATGAGGACTTTTCCAGATCTGGCGACATACCCGGGTATGAGAATACCCGTTTATGAAGACTTTTCCGGATCTGGCGACATTTCCGGGGAAGAGGACTTTTCGTGATCTGGTGACATACCTGGGTATGAGGACTTTTCCGGATCTGGTGACATACCCGGGTATGAGGACATTTCCGGATCAGGCGACATACCCGAGTATGAGGACTTTTCCGGATCTGGCGACATACCCGGGTATGAGGACTTTTCCGGATCTGGCGACATACCCGGTAATGAGGACTTTTCCGGATCTGGTGACATACCCGGGTATGAAGACTTTTCCCAATCTGGCGACATACCCGGGTATGAAGACTTTTCCCAATCTGGCGACATACCCGGGTATGAGGACTTTTCAGGATCTGGCGACATACTCGTGTATATGGACTTTTCCGAATCTGGCGACATACCCGGGTATGAAGACTTTTCCGGATCTCGCGAAATACCTGGGTATAAGGACTTTTCCGGATCTGGCGACATACCCGGGTAAGAGGACTTGTCCAGAACTGGCGACATACCCGGGTATGAGGACTTTTCCGGCTCTGGCGACATACCCGGGTAAGAGGACTTTTCCGGAACTGGTGACATACCAGGGTATGAGGACTTTTCCGGATCTGGCGACATACCCGGGTATGAGGACATTTCCGTATCTGGCGACATACCCGGGTATGAGGAGTTTCCCAGATCTGGCGACATACCCGGGTACGAAGATACCCGGGAATGAGGACTTTTCCGGATTTGGTGACATACCGAGGTATGAGGACTTTTCCGCATCCTGCGACATACCCGGATATGAGGACTTTTCCGGATCTGGCGACATACCCGGGTATGAGTACTTTTCCGGATCTGACGACATACCCGGGTATGAGAACACCCGTGTATGAGGACTTTTCCGGATCTGACGACATACCCGGGTATGAGGACTTTTCCGGATCTGGCGACATACCCGGGTTTGAGGACTTTTCAGGATCTGGCGACATACCCGGGTATGAGGATTTTTCCGGCTCTGGCGACATACCCGGGTATGAGGTCTTTTCCGGATCTGACGACATACCCGGGTATGAGGACTTTTCCTGATCTGGCGACATGCCCGGGTATGAGGACTTTTCTGGATCTGGAGACATACCCGGGTATGAAGAATTTTCCGGATCTGGCGACATACCGGGTATGAGGACATTTCCGGATCTGGCGACATACCCGGGTATGAGGACTTTCCAGATCTGGCGACATATCCGGGTATGAGGATACCCGGGAATGAGGACTTATCCGGCTTTGGTGACTTACCCGGGTATGAGGACTTTTCCGCATTCTGCGGCATACCCGGATATGACGACTTTGCCACATCTGGCAACATACCCGGATATGAGGACTTTTCCGGATATGGCGACATACCCGGGTATGAGGACTTTTCCGGATCTGGCGACATACCTGGGTAAGAGGACTTTTACAGAACTGGCGACATACCCGGGTATGAGGACTTTTCCGTCTCTGGCGACATACCCGGGTATGAGGACTATTCCGGATCTGGTGACATACCCGGGTATGAGGACATTGCTGGATCTGGCGACATACCCGGGTATGAAGGCCTGTTCTAGATCTGGCGACATACCCGGGTATGAGGACTTTTCTGGATACTGCGACATACCCGGATATGAGGACTTTTCCGGAATGGCGACATACCCGTGTATGAGAACTTTTCCGGATCTGACGACATACCCGGTTACGGGAATACCCGGGTATGAGGACTTTTCCGGATCTGGCGACTTACCCGGGTATGAAGACTTTTCCGGATCTGGCGACATACCCGGGTATGAGGACTTTTGAGGAACTGGCGACATACCCGGGTATGAGGACTTTTCCGGATCTGGCGACATACCCGGGTATGAGGACATTTCCGGATCTGGCGACATACCCGGGTATGAGGACTTTTCCGTCTCTGGCGACATACCCGGGTATGAGGATACCCGGGTATGATGACTTTTCTGGATTTGGCGACATACCCGGGTATGAAGACTTTTCCGGATACTGCGACATACCCGGGTATGAGGACTTTTCCGGATCTGGCGACATACCCGGGTATGAAGACTTTTCCGGATCTGGCGACATACCCGGGTATGAGGACTTTTCAGGATCTGGCGACATACCCGGGTATGAGGACTTTTCCGGATCTGGCGAAATACCCGGGTATGAGGACATTTCCGGAACTGGCGACATATCTGGGTATGAGTACTTTTCCGGATCTGGCGACATACCCAGGTATGAGGACTTTTCCAGATCTGGCGACATACCCGGGTATGAGGACATTGCTGGATCTGGCGACATACCCGGGTATGAAGGCCTGTTCTAGATCTGGCGACATACCCGGGTATGAGGACTTTTCTGGATACTGCGACATACCCGGATATGAGGACTTTTCCGGAATGGCGACATACCCGTGTATGAGAACTTTTCCGGATCTGACGACATACCCGGTTACGGGAATACCCGGGTATGAGGACTTTTCCGGATCTGGCGACTTACCCGGGTATGAAGACTTTTCCGGATCTGGCGACATACCCGGGTATGAGGACTTTTGAGGAACTGGCGACATACCCGGGTATGAGGACTTTTCCGGATCTGGCGACATACCCGGGTATGAGGACATTTCCGGATCTGGCGACATACCCGGGTATGAGGACTTTTCCGTCTCTGGCGACATACCCGGGTATGAGGATACCCGGGTATGATGACTTTTCTGGATTTGGCGACATACCCGGGTATGAAGACTTTTCCGGATACTGCGACATACCCGGGTATGAGGACTTTTCCGGATCTGGCGACATACCCGGGTATGAAGACTTTTCCGGATCTGGCGACATACCCGGGTATGAGGACTTTTCAGGATCTGGCGACATACCCGGGTATGAGGACTTTTCCGGATCTGGCGAAATACCCGGGTATGAGGACATTTCCGGAACTGGCGACATATCTGGGTATGAGTACTTTTCCGGATCTGGCGACATACCCAGGTATGAGGACTTTTCCAGATCTGGCGACATACCCGGGTATGAGAATACCCGTTTATGAAGACTTTTCCGGATCTGGCGACATTTCCGGGGAAGAGGACTTTTCGTGATCTGGTGACATACCTGGGTATGAGGACTTTTCCGGATCTGGTGACATACCCGGGTATGAGGACATTTCCGGATCAGGCGACATACCCGGGTATGAGGACATTTCCGGATCAGGCGACATACCCGAGTATGAGGACTTTTCCGGATCTGGCGACATACCCGGGTATGAGGACTTTTCCGGATCTGGCGACATACCCGGTAATGAGGACTTTTACGGATCTGGTGACATATCCGGGTATGAAGACTTTTCCCAATCTGGCGACATACCCGGGTATGAAGACTTTTCCCAATCTGGCGACATACCCGGGTATGAGGACTTTTCAGGATCTGGCGACATATTCGTGTATATGGACTTTTCCGAATCTGGCGACATACCCGGGTATGAAGACTTTTCCGGATCTCGCGAAATACCCGGGTATAAGGACTTTTCCGGCTCTGGCGACATACCCGGGTAAGAGGACTTTTCCGGAACTGGTGACATACCAGGGTATGAGGACTTTTCCGGATCTGGCGACATACCCGGGTATGAGGACATTTCCGTATCTGGCGACATACCCGGGTATGAGGAGTTTCCCAGATCTGGCGACATACCCGGGTACGAAGATACCCGGGAATGAGGACTTTTCCGGATTTGGTGACATACCGAGGTATGAGGACTTTTCCGCATCCTGCGACATACCCGGATATGAGGACTTTTCCGGATCTGGCGACATACCCGGGTATGAGTACTTTTCCGGATCTGACGACATACCCGGGTATGAGAACACCCGTGTATGAGGACTTTTCCGGATCTGACGACATACCCGGGTATGAGGACTTTTCCGGATCTGGCGACATACCCGGGTTTGAGGACTTTTCAGGATCTGGCGACATACCCGGGTATGAGGATTTTTCCGGCTCTGGCGACATACCCGGGTATGAGGTCTTTTCCGGATCTGACGACGTACCCGGGTATGAGGACTTTTCCTGATCTGGCGACATGCCCGGGTATGAGGACTTTTCCGGATCTGGAGACATACCCGGGTATGAAGAATTTTCCGGATCTGGCGACATACCGGGTATGAGGATACCCGGGAATGAGGACTTATCCGGCTTTGGTGACTTACCCGGGTATGAGGACTTTTCCGCATTCTGCGGCATACCCGGATATGACGACTTTGCCACATCTGGCAACATACCCGGATATGAGGACTTTTCCGGATATGGCGACATACCCGGGTATGAGGACTTTTCCGGATCTGGCGACATACCTGGGTAAGAGGACTTTTACAGAACTGGCGACATACCCGGGTATGAGGACTTTTCCGTCTCTGGCGACATACCCGGGTATGAGGACTATTCCGGATCTGGTGACATACCCGGGTATGAGGACATTGCTGGATCTGGCGACATACCCGGGTATGAAGGCCTGTTCTAGATCTGGCGACATACCCGGGTATGAGGACTTTTCTGGATACTGCGACATACCCGGATATGAGGACTTTTCCGGAATGGCGACATACCCGTGTATGAGAACTTTTCCGGATCTGACGACATACCCGGTTACGGGAATACCCGGGTATGAGGACTTTTCCGGATCTGGCGACTTACCCGGGTATGAAGACTTTTCCGGATCTGGCGACATACCCGGGTATGAGGACTTTTGAGGAACTGGCGACATACCCGGGTAAGAGGACTTTTCCGGATCTGGCGACATACCCGGGTATGAGGACATTTCCGGATCTGGCGACATACCCGGATATGAGGACTTTTCCAGATCTGGCGACATACCCGGGTATGAGGGCTTTTCCAGATCTGGCGACATACCCGGATATGAGGACTTTTCCGGATCTGGCGACATACCCGGATATGAAGACTTTTCCGGATATGGTGACATACCCGGATATGAGGACTTTTCCGGATACTGCGACATACCCGGATATGAGGACTTTTTCGGATATGGCGACATACCCGGGTATGAGAACATTTCCAGATCTGGCGACATACCCGGGTATGAGGATACCCGGGAATGAGGACTTTTCCGGATTTGGTGACATACCCGGGTTTGAAGACTTTTCCCAATCTGGCGACATACCCGGGTATGTGGACTTTTCCAAATCTGGCGACATACCCGGGTATGAGGACTTTTCAGGATCTGGCGACATACCCGTGTATGTGGACTTTTCCAAATCTGGCGACATACCCGGGTATGAAGACTTTTCCGGATCTCGCGACATACCTGGGTATAAGTACTTTTCCGGACCTGGCGACATACCCGGGTAAGAGGACTTTTCTGGAACTGGCGACATACCCGGGTATGAGGACTTTTCCGGATCTGGCGACATACCCGGGTATGAGGACATTTCCATATCTGGCGACATACCCGGGTATGAGGACTTTTACAGATCTGGCGACATACCCGGGTATGAGGATACCCAGGAATGAGGACTTTTCCGGATATGGTGACATACCCGGGTATGAGGACTTTTCCGCATCCTGCGACATACCAGGATATGAGGACTTCTCAGGATCTGGCGACATACCCGGGTATGAGTACTTTTCCGGATCTGGCGACATACCCGGGTATGAGAATACCCGTGTATGAGGACTTTTCCGGATCTGACGACATACCCGGGTATGAGGACTTTTCCGGATCTGGCGACATACCCGGGTTTGAGCGCTTTTCCGAATTTGGCGACATACCCGGGTATGAGGACTTTTCCGGATCTGGTGACATACCCGGGTGTGAGGACATTTCCGGATCTGGCGACATACCCGGGTATGAGAATACCCGGGTATGAGGACTTTTCCGGATATGGCGACGTACCCGGGTAAGAGGACTTTTCCGGATCTGGCGACGTACCCGGGAATGAGGACTTTTCCGGATCTGGCGACATACCCGGGTATGAGGACTTTTCCGGATCTGGAGACATACCCGGGTATGAGGACGTTTCCGGATCTGGCGACATACCCGGGTTTGAGGACCTGGCGACATACCCGGGTATGAGGACTTTTCCGGATCTGGTGACATACCCGGGTATGAGGACTTTTCCGGATCTGGCGACATACTGGTTATGAGGACTTTTCCGGATCTGGCGACATACCCGGGTATGAGGACATTTCCGGATCTGGCGACATACCCGGGAATGAGTACTTTTCCGGATCTGGCGACATACCCGGGTATGAAGACTTTTCCCAATCTGGCGACATACCCGGTTATGAAGACTTTTCCCAATCTGGCGACATACCCGGGTGTGAGGACTTTTCCGCATCCTGCGACATACCCGGATATGAGGACTTTTCTGGATCTGGCGACATACCCGGGAATGAGGACTTTTCCGGATCTGGCGACATACCCGGGTATGAAGACTGTTCCCAATCTGGCGACATACCCGGTTATGAAGACTTTTCCCAATCTGGCGACATACCCAGGTGTGAGGACATTTCAGGATCTGGCGACATACCCGTGTATGTGGACTTTTCCGAATCTGGCGACATACCCGGGTATGAAGACTTTTCCGGATCTCGCGACATACCTGGGTATAAGGACTTTTCCGGATCTGGTGACATACCCGGGTATGACGACATTTCAGGATCTGGCGACATACCCGGGTAAGCGGACTTTTCCGGAACTGGCGACATACCCGGTTATGAGGACTTTTCCAGATCCGGTGACATACCCGGGTATGAGGACATTTCCGTATCTGGCGGCATATCCGGGTATGAGGACTTTTCCGGATCTGGCGACATACCCGGGTATGAGGACTTTTCCACATCCTGCGACATACCCGGAATTGAGGACTTTTCCGGATCTGGCGACATACCTGGGTATGAGTACTTTTCCGGATCTGGCGACATACCCGGGTATGAGAATACCCGTGTATGAGGACTTTTCCGGATCTGGCGACATGCCTGCGTATGAGGACTTTTCCGGATCTGGAGACATACCCGGGTATGAGGACTTTTCCGGATCTGGCGACATACCCGGGTTTGAGGACCTGGCGACATACCCGGGTACGAGGACTTTTCCGGATCTGGCGACATACCCGGGTATGAGGACTTTTCCGGATCTGGCGACATACCCGTTATGAGGACTTTTCCGGATCTGGCGACATACCCGGGTATGAGGACTTTTCAGGATCTGGCGACATACCCGGGTATGAGGACATTTCCGGATCTGGCGACATACCCGGGTATGAGGACTTTTCAGGATCTGGAGACATACCCGGGTATGAGGACTTTTCCGGATCTGGCGACATACCCGGGTTTGAGGACCTGGCGACATACCCGGGTATGAGGACTTTTCCGGATCTGGCGACATACCCGGGTATGAGGACTTTTCCGGATCTGGCGACATACCCGTTATGAGGACTTTTCCTGATCTGGCGACATACCCGGGTATGAGGACTTTTCCGGATCTGGCGACATACCCGGTAATGAGGACTTTTCCGGATCTGGCGACATACCCGGGTATGAAGACTTTTCCCAATCTGGCGACATACCCGGGTATGAAGACTTTTCCCAATCTGGCGACATACCCGGGTATGAGGACTTTTCAGGATCTGCCGACATACCCGGGTATGAGGACATTTCCGGATCTGGCGACATACCCGGTTATGAGGACTTTTCCGGATCTGGAGACATACCCGGGTATGAGGACTTTTCCGGATCTGGCGACATACCCGGGTATGAGGACTTTTCCGGATCTGGCGACATACCCGATATGAGGACTTTTCCGGATCTGGCGACATACCCGGGTAGGAGGACTTTTCCGGATCTGGCGACATACCCGGTAATGAGGACTTTTCCGGATCTGGCGACATACCCGGGTATGAAGACTTTTCCCAATCTGGCGACATACCCGGGTATGACGACTTTTCCCAATCTGGCGACATTCCCGGGTATGTGGACTTTTCAGGATCTGGCGACATACTCGTGTATGTGGACTTTTCCTCATCTGGCGATATACCCGGGTATGAAGAATTTTCCGGATCTCGCGAAATACATGGGTATAAGGACTTTTCCGGATCTGGCGACATACCCGGGTAAGAGGACTTGTCCAGAACTGGCGACATACCCGGGTATGAGGACTTTTCCGGCTCTGGCGACATACCCGGGTATGAAGACTTTTCCAGATCTCGCAAAATACCCGGGTATGAGGACTTTTCCGGATCTGGTGACATACCCGGGTATGAGGACATTTCAGGTTCTGGCGACATACCCGGGTAAGAGGACTTTTCCGGAACTGGCGACATACCCGGGTATGAGGACTTTTCCGGATCTGGCGACATACCCGGGTATGAAGACTTTTCCCAATCTGGCGACATACCCGGGTGTGAGGACATTTCAGGATCTGGCGACATACCCGTGTATGTGGACTTTTCCGAATCTGGCGACATACCCGGGTACGAAGACTTTTCCGGATCTCGCGACATACCTGGGTATAAGGACTTTTCCGGATCTGGTGACATACCCGGGTATGACGACATTTCAGGATCTGGCGACATACCCGGGTAAGCGGACTTTTCCGGAACTGGCGACATACCCGGTTATGAGGACTTTTCCAGATCCGGTGACATACCCGGGTATGAGGACATTTCCGTATCTGGCGGCATATCCGGGTATGAGGACTTTTCCGGATCTGGCGACATACCCGGGTATGAGGACTTTTCCGGATCTGGCGACATACCTGGGTATGAGTACTTTTCCGGATCTGGCGACATACCCGGGTATGAGAATACCCGTGTATGAGGACTTTTCCGGATCTGGCGACATGCCTGCGTATGAGGACTTTTCCGGATCTGGAGACATACCCGGGTATGAGGACTTTTCAGGATCTGGCGACATACCCGGGTATGAGGACATTTCCGGATCTGGCGACATACCCGGGTATGAGGACTTTTCAGGATCTGGAGACATACCCGGGTATGAGGACTTTTCCGGATCTGGCGACATACCCGGGTTTGAGGACCTGGCGACATACCCGGGTATGAGGACTTTTCCGGATCTGGCGACATACCCGGGTATGAGGACTTTTCCGGATCTGGCGACATACCCGTTATGAGGACTTTTCCTGATCTGGTGACATACCCGGGTATGAGGACTTTTCCGGATCTGGCGACATACCCGGTAATGAGGACTTTTCCGGATCTGGCGACATACCCGGGTATGAAGACTTTTCCCAATCTGGCGACATACCCGGGTATGAGGACTTTTCAGGATCTGCCGACATACCCGGGTATGAGGACATTTCCGGATCTGGCGACATACCCGGGTATGAGGACTTTTCCGGATCTGGCGACATACCCGATATGAGGACTTTTCCGGATCTGGCGACATACCCGGGTAGGAGGACTTTTCCGGATCTGGCGACATACCCGGTAATGAGGACTTTTCCGGATCTGGCGACATACCCGGGTATGAAGACTTTTCCCAATCTGGCGACATACCCGGGTATGACGACTTTTCCCAATCTGGCGACATTCCCGGGTATGTGGACTTTTCAGGATCTGGCGACATACTCGTGTATGTGGACTTTTCCTAATCTGGCGATATACCCGGGTATGAAGAATTTTCCGGATCTCGCGAAATACATGGGTATAAGGACTTTTCCGGATCTGGCGACATACCCGGGTAAGAGGACTTGTCCAGAACTGGCGACATACCCGGGTATGAGGACTTTTCCGGCTCTCGCGACATACCCGGGTATGAAGACTTTTCCAGATCTCGCGAAATACCCGGGTATGAGGACTTTTCCGGATCTGGTGACATACCCGGGTATGAGGACATTTCAGGTTCTGGCGACATACCCGGGTAAGAGGACTTTTCCGGAACTGGCGACATACCCGGGTATGAGGACTTTTCCGGATCTGGCGACATACCCGGGTATGAGGACATTTCCGTATCTGGCGACATACCCGGGTATGAGGACTTTTCCAGATCTGGCGACATACTCGTGTATGTGGACTTTTCCGAATCTGGCGACATACCCGGGTATGAAGACTTTTCCGGATCTCGCGAAATACCTGTGTATGAGGACATTTCCGGATCTGGCGACATACCCGGGTATTGAGGACTTTTCCGGATCTGGAGACATACCCGGGTATGAGGACTTTTCCGGATCTGGCGACATACCCGGGTTTGAGGACCTGGCGACATACCCGGGTATGAGGACTTTTCCGGATCTGGCGACATACCCTGGTATGAGGACTTTTCCGGATCTGGCGACATACCCGTTATGAGGACTATTCCGGATTTGGCGACATACCCGGGTAGGAGGACTTTTCCGGATCTGGCGACATACCCGGTAATGAGGACTTTTCCGGATCTGGCGACATACCCGGGTATGAAGACTTTTCCCAATCTGGCGACATACCCGGGTATGAAGACTTTTCCCAATCTGGCGACATTCCCGGGTATGTGGACTTTTCAGGATCTGGCGACATACTCGTGTATGTGGACTTTTCCTAATCTGGCGATATACCCGGGTTTGAAGACTTTTCCGGATCTCGCGACATACCTGGGTATAAGGACTTTTCCGAATCTGGTGACATACCCGGGTATGACGACATTTCAGGATCTGGCGACATACCCGGGTAAGAGGACTTTTCCGGAACTGGCGACATACCCGGTTATGAGGACTTTTCCAGATCTGGTGACATACCCGGGTATGAGGACATTTCCGTATCTGGCGACATACCCGGGTATGAGGACTTTTCCGGATCTGGCGACATACCCGGGTATGAGGACTTTTCCGCATCCTGCGACATACCCGGATATGAGGACTTTTCCGGATCTGGCGACATACCTGGGTATGAGTACTTTTCCGGATCTGGCGACATACCCGGGTATGAGAATACCCGTGTATGAGGACTTTTCCGGATCTGGCGACATACCTGCGTATGAGGACTTTTCCGGATCTGGCGAGATACCCGTTATGAGGACTTTTCCGGATCTGGAGACATACCCGGGTATGAGGACTTTTCCGGATCTGGCGACATACCCGGGTTTGAGGACCTGGCGACATACCCGGGTATGAGGACTTTTCCGGATCTGGCGACATACCCGGGTATGAGGACTTTTCCGGATCTGGCGACATACCCGTTATGAGGACTTTTCCTGATCTGGCGACATACCCGGGTATGAGGACTTTTCCGGATCTGGCGACATACCCGGTAATGAGGACTTTTCCGGATCTGGCGACATACCCGGGTATGAAGACTTTTCCCAATCTGGCGACATACCCGGGTATGAAGACTTTTCCCAATCTGGCGACATACCCGGGTATGAGGACTTTTCAGGATCTGCCGACATACCCGGGTATGAGGACATTTCCGTATCTGGCGACATTCCCGGTTATGAGGACTTTTCCGGATCTGGAGACATACCCGGGTATGAGGACTTTACCGGATCTGGCGACATACCCGGGTATGAGGACTTTTCCGGATCTGGCGACATACCCGATATGAGGACTTTTCCGGATCTGGCGACATACCCGGGTAGGAGGACTTTTCCGGATCTGGCGACATACCCGGTAATGAGGACTTTTCCGGATCTGGCGACATACCCGGGTATGAAGACTTTTCCCAATCTGGCGACATACCCGGGTATGACGACTTTTCCCAATATGGCGACATTCCCGGGTATGTGGACTTTTCAGGATCTGGCGACATACCCGGTAATGTGGACTTTTCCTAATCTGGCGATATACCCGGGTATGAAGAATTTTCCGGATCTCGCGAAATACATGGGTATAAGGACTTTTCCGGATCTGGCGACGTACCCGGGTAAGAGGACTTGTCCAGAACTGGCGACATACCCGGGTATGAGGACTTTTCCGGCTCTGGCGACATACCCGGGTATGAAGACTTTTCCAGATCTCGCGAAATACCCGGGTATGAGGACTTTTCCGGATCTGGTGACATACCCGGGTATGAGGACATTTCAGGTTCTGGCGACATACCCGGGTAAGAGGACTTTTCCGGAACTGGCGACATACCCGGGTATGAGGACTTTTCCGGATCTGGCGACATACCCGGGTATGAGGACATTTCCGTATCTGGCGACATACCCGGGTATGAGGACTTTTCCAGATCTGGCGACATACTCGTGTATGTAGACTTTTCCGAATCTGGCGACATACCCGGGTATGAAGACTTTTCCGGATCTCGCGAAATACCTGTGTATGAGGACATTTCCGGATCAGGCGACATACCCGGGTATGAGGACTTTTCCGGATCTGGAGACATACCCGGGTATGAGGACTTTTCCGGATCTGGCGACATACCCGGGTTTGAGGACCTGGCGACATACCGGGTATGAGGACTTTTCCGGATCTGGCAACATACCCTGGTATGAGGACTTTTCCGGATCTGGCGACATACCCGTTATGAGGACTTTTCCGGATCTAGCGACATACCTGGGTATGAGGACTTTTCAGGATCTGCCGACATACCCGGGTATGAGGACATTTCCGGATCTGGCGACATACCCGGGTATGAGGACTTTTCCGGATCTGGAGACATACCCGGGTATGAGGACTTTTCCGGATCTGGCGACATACCCGGGTTTGAGGACCTGGCGACATACCCGGGTATGAGGACTTTTCCGGATCTGGCGACATACCCGGGTATGAGGACTTTTCCGGATCTGGTGACATACCCGGGTATGAGGACTTTTCCGGATCTGGCGACATACCCGTTATGAGGACTTTTCCGGATTTGGCGACATACCCGGGTAGGAGGACTTTTCCGGATCTGGCGACATACCCGGGTATGAGGACATTTCCGTATCTGGCGACATACCCGGGTATGAGGACTTTTCCAGATCTGGCGACATACTCGTGTATGTGGACTTTTCCGAATCTGGCGACATACCCGGGTATGAAGACTTTTCCGGATCTCGTGAAATACCTGTGTATGAGGACATTTCCGGATCTGGCGACATACCCGGGTATGAGGACTTTTCCGGATCTGGCGACATACCCGGGTATGAGGACTTTTCCGGATCTCGCGAAATACCTGTGTATGAGGACATTTCCGGATCTGGCGACATACCCGGGTATGAGGACTTTTCCGGATCTGGAGACATACCCGGGTATGAGGACTTTTCCGGATCTGGCGACATACCCGGGTTTGAGGACCTGGCGACATACCCGGGTATGAGGACTTTTCCGGATCTGGCGACATACCCTGTTATGAGGACTTTTCCGGATCTGGCGACATACCCGTTATGAGGACTTTTCCGGATCTGGCGACATACCCGGGTATGAGGACTTTTCAGGATCTGCCGACATACCCGGGTATGAGGACATTTCCGGATCTGGCGACATACCCGGGTATGAGGACTTTTCCGGATCTGGAGACATACCCGGGTATGAGGACTTTTCCGGATCTGGCGACATACCCGGGTTTGAGGACCTGGCGACATACCCGGGTATGAGGACTTTTCCGGATCTGGCGACATACCCGGGTAAGAGGAGTTTTCCGGAACTGGCGACATACCCGGGTATGAGGACTTTTCCGGATCTGGCGACATACCCGGGTATGAGGACATTTCCGTATCTGGCGACATACCCGGGTATGAGGACTTTTCCAGATCTGGCGAAATACCTGTGTATGAGGACATTTCCGGATCTGGCGACATACCCGGGTATGAGGACTTTTCCGGATCTGGAGACGTACCCGGGTATGAGGACTTTTCCGGATCTGGCGACATACCCGGGTTTGAGGACCTGGCGACATACCCGGGTATGAGGACTTTTCCGGATCTGGCGACATACCCTGTTATGAGGACTTTTCCGGATCTGGCGACATACCCGTTATGAGGACTTTTCCGGATCTGGCGACATGCCCGGGTATGAGGACTTTTCAGGATCTGCCGACATACCCGGGTATGAGGACATTTCCGGATCTGGCGACATACCAGGGTATGAGGACTTTTCCGGATCTGGAGACATACCCGGGTATGAGGACTTTTCCGGATCTGGCGACATACCCGGGTTTGAGGACCTGGCGACATACCCGGGTATGAGGACTTTTCCGGATCTGGCGACATACCCGGGTATGAGGACATTTCCGTATCTGGCGACATACCCGGGTATGAGGACTTTTCCAGATCTGGCGACATACTCGTGTATGTGGACTTTTCCGAATCTGGCGACATACCCGGGTATGAAGACTTTTCCGGATCTCGCGAAATACCTGTGTATGAGGACATTTCCGGATCTGGCGACATACCCGGGTATGAGGACTTTTCCGGATCTGGAGACATACCCGGGTATGAGGACTTTTCCGGATCTGGCGACATACCCGGGTTTGAGGACCTGGCGACATACCCGGGTATGAGGACTTTTCCGGATCTGGCGACATACCCTGTTATGAGGACTTTTCCGGATCTGGCGACATACCCGTTATGAGGACTTTTCCGGATCTGGCGACATACCCGGGTATGAGGACTTTTCCGGATCTGGAGACATACCCGGGTATGAGGACTTTTCCGGATCTGGCGACATACCCGGGTTTGAGGACCTGGCGACATACCCGGGTATGAGGACTTTTCCGGATCTGGCGACATACCCGGGTATGAGGACTTTTCCGGATCTGGAGACATACCCGGGTATGAGGACTTTTCCGGATCTGGCGACATACCCGTTATGAGGACTTTTCCGGATTTGGCGACATACCCGGGTACGAGGACTTTTCCGGATCTGGCGACATACCCGGTAATGAGGACTTTTCCGGATCTGGCGACATACCCGGGTATGAAGACTTTTCCCAATCTGGCGACATACCCGGGTATGAAGACTTTTCCCAATCTGGCGACATTCCCGGGTATGTGGACTTTTCAGGATCTGGCGACATACTCGTGTATGTGGACTTTTCCGAATCTGGCGACATACCCGGGTGTGAGGACATTTCCGGATCTGGCGACATACCCGGGTATGAGGACTTTTCCGGATCTGGAGACATACCCGGGTATGAGGACTTTTCCGGATCTGGCGACATACCCGGGTTTGAGGACCTGGCGACATACCCGGGTATGAGGACTTTTCCGGATCTGGCGACATACCCGGGTATGAGGACTTTTCCGGATCTGGAGACATACCCGGGTATGAGGACTTTTCCGGATCTGGCGACATACCCGTTATGAGGACTTTTCCGGATTTGGCGACATACCCGGGTAGGAGGACTTTTCCGGATCTGGCGACATACCCGGTAATGAGGACCTTTCCGGATCTGGCGACATACCCGGGTATGAAGACTTTTCCCAATCTGGCGACATACCCGGGTATGAAGACTTTTCCCAATCTGGCGACATTCCCGGGTATGTGGACTTTTCAGGATCTGGCGACATACTCGTGTATGTGGACTTTTCCTAATCAGGCGATATACCCGGGTATGAAGAATTTTCCGGATCTCGCGAAATACATGGGTATAAGGACTTTTCCGGATCTGGCGACATACCCGGGTAAGAGGACTTGTCCAGAACTGGCGACATACCCGGGTATGAGGACTTTTCCGGCTCTGGCGACATACCCGGGTATGAAGACTTCCGGATCTCGCGAAATACCCGGGTATGAGGACTTTTCCGGATCTGGTGACATACCCGGGTATGAGGACATTTCAGGTTCTGGCGACATACCCGGGTAAGAGGACTTTTCCGGAACTGGCGACATACCCGGGTATGAGGACTTTTCCGGATCTGGCGACATACCGGGTATGAGGACTTTTCCGGATCTGGCGACATACCGGGTATGAGGACATTTCCGTATCTGGCGACATACCCGGGTATGAGGACTTTTCCGGATCTGGCGACATACCCTGTTATGAGGACTTTTCCGGATCTGGCGACATACCCGTTATGAGGACTTTTCCGGATCTGGCGACATACCCGGGTATGAGGACTTTTCAGGATCTGCCGACATACCCGGGTATGAGGACATTTCCGGATCTGGCGACATACCCGGGTATGAGGACTTTTCCGGATCTGGAGACATACCCGGGTATGAGGACTTTTCCGGATCTGGCGACATACCCGGGTTTGAGGACCTGGCGACATACCCGGGTATGAGGACTTTTCCGGATCTGGCGACATACCCGGGTAAGAGGACTTTTCCGGAACTGGCGACATACCCGGGTATGAGGACTTTTCCGGATCTGGCGACATACCCGGGTATGAGGACATTTCCGTATCTGGCGACATACCCGGGTATGAGGACTTTTCCAGATCTGGCGACATACTCGTGTATGTGGACTTTTCCGAATCTGGCGACATACCCGGGTATGAAGACTTTTCCGGATCTCGCAAAATACCTGTGTATGAGGACATTTCCGGATCTGGCGACATACCCGGGTATGAGGACTTTTCCGGATCTGGAGACGTACCCGGGTATGAGGACTTTTCCGGATCTGGCGCCATACCCGGGTTTGAGGACCTGGCGACATACCCGGGTATGAGGACTTTTCCGGATCTGGCGACATACCCTGTTATGAGGACTTTTCCGGATCTGGCGACATACCCGTTATGAGGACTTTTCCGGATCTGGCGACATGCCCGGGTATGAGGACTTTTCAGGATCTGCCGACATACCCGGGTATGAGGACATTTCCGGATCTGGCGACATACCCGGGTATGAGGACTTTTCCGGATCTGGAGACATACCCGGGTATGAGGACTTTTCCGGATCTGGCGACATACCCGGGTTTGAGGACCTGGCGACATACCCGGGTATGAGGACTTTTCCGGATCTGGCGACATACCCGGGTATGAGGACTTTTCCGGATCTGGAGACATACCCGGGTATGAGGACTTTTCCGGATCTGGCGACATACCCGGGTTTGAGGACCTGGCGACATACCCGGGTATGAGGACTTTTCCGGATCTGGCGACATACCCGGGTAAGAGGACTTTTCCGGAACTGGCGACATACCCGGGTATGAGGGCTTTTCCGGATCTGGCGACATACCCGGGTATGAGGACATTTCCGTATCTGGCGACATTCCCGGGTATGAGGACTTTTCCAGATCTGGCGACATACTCGTGTATGTGGACTTTTCCGAATCTGGCGACATACCCGGGTATGAAGACTTTTCCGGATCTCGCGAAATACCTGTGTATGAGGACATTTCCGGATCTGGCGACATACCCGGGTATGAGGACTTTTCCGGATCTGGAGACATACCCGGGTATGAGGACTTTTCCGGATCTGGCGACATACCCGGGTTTGAGGACCTGGCGACATACCCGGGTATGAGGACTTTTCCGGATCTGGCGACATACCCTGTTATGAGGACTTTTCCGGATCTGGCGACATACCCGTTATGAGGACTTTTCCGGATCTGGCGACATGCCCGGGTATGAGGACTTTTCAGGATCTGCCGACATACCCGGGTATGAGGACATTTCCGGATCTGGCGACATACCCGGGTATGAGGACTTTTCCGGATCTGGAGACATACCCGGGTATGAGGACTTTTCCGGATCTGGCGACATACCCGTTATGAGGACTTTTCCGGATTTGGCGACATACCCGGGTACGAGGACTTTTCCGGATCTGGCGACATACCCGGTAATGAGGACTTTTCCGGATCTGGAGACATACCCGGGTATGAGGACTTTTCCGGATCTGGCGACATACCCGGGTTTGAGGACCTGGCGACATACCCGGGTATGAGGACTTTTCCGGATCTGGCGACATACCCGGGTATGAGGACTTTTCCGGATCTGGAGACATACCCGGGTATGAGGACTTTTCCGGTACTGGCGACATACCCGTTATGAGGACTTTTCCGGATTTGGCGACATACCCGGGTACGAGGACTTTTCCGGATCTGGCGACATACCCGGTAATGAGGACTTTTCCGGATCTGGCGACATACCCGGGTATGAAGACTTTTCCCAATCTGGCGACATACCCGGGTATGAAGACTTTTCCCAATCTGGCGACATTCCCGGGTATGTGGACTTTTCAGGATCTGGCGACATACTCGTGTATGTGGACTTTTCCGAATCTGGCGACATACCCGGGTATGAGGACATTTCCGGATCTGGCGACATACCCGGGTATGAGGACTTTTCCGGATCTGGAGACATACCCGGGTATGAGGACTTTTCCGGATCTGGCGACATACCCGGGTTTGAGGACCTGGCGACATACCCGGGTATGAGGACTTTTCCGGATCTGGCGACATACCCGGGTATGAGGACTTTTCCGGATCTGGCGACATACCCATTATGAGGACTTTTCCGGATTTGGCGACATACCTGGGTAGGAGGACTTTTCCGGATCTGGCGACATACCCGGTAATGAGGACTTTTCCGGATCTGGCGACATACCCGGGTATGAAGAATTTTCCGGATCTCGCGAAATACATGGGTATAAGGACTTTTCCGGATCTGGCGACATACCCGGGTAAGAGGACTTGTCCAGAACTGGCGACATACCAGGGTATGAGGACTTTTCCGGCTCTGGCGACATACCCGGGTATGAAGACTTTTCCGGATCTCGCGAAATAACCGGGTATGAGGACTTTTCCGGATCTGGTGACATACCCGGGTATGAGGACTTTTCCGGATCTGGTGACATACCCGGGTATGAGGACATTTCAGGATCTGGCGACATACCCGGGTAAGAGGACTTTTCCGGAACTGGCGACATACCCGGGTAAGAGGACTTGTCCAGAACTGGCGACATACCCGGGTATGAGGACTTTTCCGGCTCTGGCGACATACCCAGGTATGAAGACTTTTCCGGATCTCGCGAAATACCCGGGTATGAAGACTTTTCCGGATCTGGTGACCTACCCGGGTATGAGGACATTTCAGGATCTGCCGACATACCCGGGTAAGAGGACTTTTCCAGAACTGGCGACATACCCGGGTATGAGGACATTTCAGGTTCTGGCGACATACCCGGGTAAGAGGACTTTTCCGGAACTGGCGACATACCCGGGTATGAGGACTTTTCCGGATCTGGCGACATACCCGGGTATGAGGACTTTTACGGATCTGGCGACATACCCGGGTTTGAGGACCTGGCGACATACCCGGGTATGAGGACTTTTCCGGATCTGGCGACATACCCGGGTATGAGGACTTTTCCGGATCTGGAGACATACCCGGGTATGAGGACTTTTCCGGATCTGGCGACATACCCGTTATGAGGACTTTTCCGGATTTGGCGACATACCCGGGTAGGAGGACTTTTCCGGATCTGGCGACATACCCGGTAATGAGGACTTTTCCGGATCTGGCGACATACCCGGGTATGAAGACTTTTCCCAATCTGGCGACATACCCGGGTATGAAGACTTTTCCCAATCTGGCGACATTCCCGGGTATGTGGACTTTTCACGATCTGGCGACATACTCGTGTATGTGGACTTTTCCTAATCTGGCGATATACCCGGGTATGAAGAATTTTACGGATCTCGCGAAATACATGGGTATAAGGACTTTTCCGGATCTGGCGACATACCCGGGTAAGAGGACTTGTCCAGAACTGGCGACATACCCGGGTATGAGGACTTTTCCGGCTCTGGCGACATACCCGGGTATGAGGACATTTCCGGATCTGGCGACATACCCGGGTATGAGGACTTTTCCGTATCTGGAGACATACCCGGGTATGAGGACTTTTCCGGATCTGGCGACATACCCGGGTTTGAGGACCTGGCGACATACCCGGGTATGAGGACTTTTCCGGATCTGGCGACATACCCGGGTATGAGGACTTTTCCGGATCTGGAGACATACCCGGGTATGAGGACTTTTCCGGATCTGGCGACATACCCGTTATGAGGACTTTTCCGGATTTGGCGACATACCCGGGTAGGAGGACTTTTCCGGATCTGGCGACATACCCGGTAATGAGGACTTTTCCGGATCTGGCGACATACCCGGGTATGAAGAATTTTCCGGATCTCGCGAAATACATGGGTATAAGGACTTTTCCGGATCTGGCGACATACCCGGGTAAGAGGACTTGTCCAGAACTGGCGACATACCAGGGTATGAGGACTTTTCCGGCTCTGGCGACATACCCGGGTATGAAGACTTTTCCGGATCTCGCGAAATAACCGGGTATGAGGACTTTTCCGGATCTGGTGACATACCCGGGTATGGGGACTTTTCCGGATCTGGTGACATACCCGGGTATGAGGACATTTCAGGATCTGGCGACATACCCGGGTAAGAGGACTTTTCCGGAACTGGCGACATACCCGGGTAAGAGGACTTGTCCAGAACTGGCGACATACCCGGGTATGAGGACTTTTCCGGCTCTGGCGACATACCCAGGTATGAAGACTTTTCCGGATCTCGCGAAATACCCGGGTATGAAGACTTTTCCGGATCTGGTGACATACCCGGGTATGAGGACATTTCAGGATCTGCCGACATACCCGGGTAAGAGGACTTTTCCGGAACTGGCGACATACCCGGGTATGAGGACATTTCAGGTTCTGGCGACATACCCGGGTATGAGGACTTTTACGGATCTGGCGACATACCCGGGTTTGAGGACCTGGCGACATACCCGGGTATGAGGACTTTTCCGGATCTGGCGACATACCCGGGTATGAGGACTTTTCCGGATCTGGAGACATACCCGGGTATGAGGACTTTTCCGGATCTGGAGACATACCCGGGTATGAGGACTTTTCCGGATCTGGCGACATACCCGTTATGAGGACTTTTCCGGATTTGGCGACATACCCGGGTAGGAGGACTTTTCCGGATCTGGCGACATACCCGGTAATGAGGACTTTTCCGGATCTGGCGACATACCCGGGTATGAAGACTTTTCCCAATCTGGCGACATACCCGGGTATGAAGACTTTTCCCAATCTGGCGACATTCCCGGGTATGTGGACTTTTCACGATCTGGCGACATACTCGTGTATGTGGACTTTTCCTAATCTGGCGATATACCCGGGTATGAAGAATTTTACGGATCTCGCGAAATACATGGGTATAAGGACTTTTCCGGATCTGGCGACATACCCGGGTAAGAGGATTTGTCCAGAACTGGCGACATACCCCCGGGTATGAGGACTTTTCCGGCTCTGGCGACATACCCGGGTATGAGGACTTTTCCGGCTCTGGCGACATACCCGGGTATGAAGACTTTTCCGGATCTCGCGAAATACCCGGGTATGAGGACTTTTCCGGATCTGGTGACATACCCGGGTATGAGGACTTTTCCGGATCTGGTGACATACCCGGGTATGAGGACATTTCAGGATCTGCCGACATACCCGGGTAAGAGGACTTTTCCGGAACTGGCGACATACCCGGGTATGAGGACATTTCAGGTTCTGGCGACATACCCGGGTAAGAGGACTTTTCCGGAACTGGCGACATACCCGGGTATGAGGACTTTTCCAGATCTGGCAACATACTCGTGTATGTGGACTTTTCCGAATCTGGCGACATACCCGGGTATGAAGACTTTTCCGGATCTCGCGAAATACCTGTGTATGAGGACATTTCCGGATCTGGCGACATACCCGGGTATGAGGACTTTTCCGGATCTGGAGACATACCCTGGTATGAGGACTTTTCCGGATCTGGCGACATACCCGTTATGAGGACTTTTCAGGATCTGCCGACATACCCGTTATGAGGACTTTTCCGGATTTGGCGACATACCCGGGTAGGAGGACTTTTCCGGATCTGGCGACATACCCGGTAATGAGGACTTTTCCGGATCTGGCGACATACCCGGGTATGAAGACTTTTCCCAATCTGGCGACATACCCGGGTATGTGGACTTTTCAGGATCTGGCGACATACTCGTGCATGTGGACTTTTCCGAATCTGGCGACATACCCGGGTATGAGGACATTTCCGGATCTGGCGACATACCCGGGTATGAGGACTTTTCCGGATCTGGAGACATACCCGGGTATGAGGACTTTTCCGGATCTGGCGACATACCCGGGTTTGAGGACCTGGCGACATACCCGGTTATGAGGACTTTTCCGGATCTGGCGACATACCCGGGTATGAGGACTTTTCCAGATCTGGCGACATACCCGGGTATGAAGACTTTTCCCAATCTGGCGACATACCCGGGTATGAAGACTTTTCCCAATCTGGCGACATTCCCGGGTATGTGGACTTTTCAGGATCTGGCGACATACCCGGGTAAGAGGACTTGTCCAGAACTGGCGACATACCCGGGTATGAGGACTTTTCCGGCTCTGGCGGCATACCCGGGTATGAAGACTTTTCCGGATCTCGCGAAATACCCGGGTATGAGGACTTTTCCGGATCTGGTGACATACCCGGGTATGAGGACTTTTCCGGATCTGGTGACATACCCGGGTATGAGGACATTTCAGGATCTGGCGACATACCCGGGTAAGAGAACTTTTCCGGAACTGGCGACATACCCGGGTAAGAGGACTTGTCCAGAACTGGCGACATACCCGGGTATGAGGACTTTTCCGGCTCTGGCGACATACCCGGGTATGAAGACTTTTCCGGATCTCGCGAAATACCCGGGTATGAGGACTTTTCCGGATCTGGTGACATACCCGGGTATGAGGACATTTCAGGATCTGCCGACATACCCGGGTAAGAGGACTTTTCCGGAACTGGCGACATACCCGGGTATGAGGACTTTTCCGGATCTGGCGACATACCCGGGCATGAGGACATTTCCGTATCTGGCGACATACCCGGGTATGAGGACTTTTCCAGATCTGGCGACATACCCGGGTACGAAGATACCCGGGAATGAGGACTTTTCCGGATTTGGTGACATACCCGGGTATGAGTACTTTTCCGGATCTGGTGACATACCCGGGTATGAGAACACCCGTGTATGAGGACTTTTCCGGATCTGACGACATACCCGGATATGAGGACTTTTCCGGATCTGGCGACATACCCGGGTTTGAGGACTTTTCCGGATCTGGCGACATACCCGGGTATGAGGAATTTTCCGGATCTGGCGACATACCCGGGTATGAGGTCTTTTCCGGATCTGAGGACATACCCGGGTATGAGGACTTTTCCTGATCTGGCGACATACCCGGGTATGAGGTATTTTCCGGATTTGATGACATACCCGTGTATGAGGACTTTTCCGGATCTGACGACGTACCCGGATATGAGGACTTTTCCGGATCTGGCGACATACCCGGGTTTGAGGACTTTTCCGGATCTGGCGACATACCCGGGTATGAGGATTTTTCCGGGTCTGGTGACATACCCGGGTATGAGTTCTTTTCCGGATCTGATGACATAACCGGGTATGAGGTCTTTTCCGGATCTGATGACATACCCGGGTATGAGGACTTGTCCTGATCTGGCAACATACCCGGATATGAGGACTTTTCCGGATATGGCGACATACCCGGGTATGAGGACTTTTCCGGATCTGGCGACATACCTGGGTAAGAGGACTTTTCCAGAACTGGCGACATACCCGGGTATGAGTACTTTTCCGTCTCTGGCCACATACCCGGGTATGAGGACATTTCCGGATCTAGCGACATACCTGGGTAAGAGGACTTTTCCAGAACTGGCGACATACCCGGGTATGAGTACTTTTCCGTCCCTGGCGACATAGCCTGGTATGAGGACATTTCCGGATCTGGCGACATACCCGGGTATGAGGACTTTTCCGGATTTGGTGACATACCCGGGTATGAGGACTTTTCCGCATTCTGCGGCATACCCGGATATGACGACTTTGCCACATCCGGCAACATACCCGGATATGAGGACTTTTCCGGATATGGCGACATACCCGGGTATGAGGACTTTTCCGGATCTGGCGACATACCTGGGTAAGAGGACTTTTCCAGAACTGGCGACATACCCGGGTATGAGTACGTTTCCGTCTCTGGCGACATACCCGGGTATGAGGACTTTTCCGGATCTGGCGACATACCCGGATATGATGACATTTCCGGATACCCGCGTATGAGGTCTTTTCCGGATATGGCGACATGCCCGGGTATGATGACTTTTCCGAATACTGCGACATACCCGGATATGAGGACCTTTCCGGATATGGCGACATACCCGGGTATGAGGACTTTTCCGAATACTGCGACATACCCGGGTGTGAGGACTTTTTCGGATCTGGCGACATACCCGAGTATGAGGACTTTTCCGGATCTGGCGACATACCCGGGTATGAGGACTTTTCCGGATCTGGCGACATACCCGTGAATGAGGACTTTTCCGGATCTGGCGACATACCCGGGTATGAAGACTTTTCCCAATCTGGGGACATACCCGGTTATGAAGACTTTTCCCAATCTGGCGACATAGACGGGTATGAGGACTTTTCAGGATCTGGCGACATACCCGTGTATGTGGACGTTTCAGAATCTGGCGACATACCCGTTATGAGGACTTTTCTGGATCTGGCGACATACCCGGGTATGAAGACTTTTCCGGATCTCGCGAAATACCCGGGTATGAGGACTTTTCCGGATCTGGCGACATACCCGGGTATGAGGACATTTCCGTATCTGGCGACATACCCGGGTATGAGGACTTTTCCAGATCTGGCGACATACCCGGGTACGAAGATACCCGGGAATGAGGACTTTTCCGGATTTGGTGACATACCCGGGTATGAGGACTTTTCCGCATCCTGCGACATACCCGGATATGAGGACTTTTCCGAATCTGGCAACATACCCGGGTATGAGTACTTTTCCGGGCCTGGTGACATACCCGGGTATGAGCATACCCGGGTATGAGGTCTTTTCCGGATCTGATGACATACCCGGGTATGAGGACTTTTCCTGATCTGGCGACATACCCGGGTATGAGGTATTTTCCGGATCTGATGACATACCCGTGTATGAGGACTTTTCCGGATCTGACGACATACCCGGATATGAGGACTTTTCCGGATCTGGCGACATACCCGGGTTTGAAGACTTTTCCGGATCTGGCGACATACCCGGGTATGAGGATTTTTCCGGGTCTGGCGACATACCCGGGTATGAGTTCTTTTCTGGATCTGATGACATAACCGGGTGTGAGGTCTTTTCCGGATCTGATGACATACCCGGGTATGAGGACTTTTCCTGATCTGGCAACATACCCGGATATGAGGACTTTTCCGGATATGGCGACATACCCGGGTATGAGGACTTTTCCGGATCTGGCGACATACCTGGGTAAGAGGACTTTTCCAGAACTGGCGACATACCCGGGTATGAGTACTTTTCCGTCTCTGGCGACATACCCGGGTATGAGGACATTTCCGGATCTAGCGACATACCTGGGTAAGAGGACTTTTCCAGAACTGGCGACATACCCGGGTATGAGTACTTTTCCGTCCCTGGCGACATACCCGGGTATGAGGACATTTCCGGATCTGGCGACATACCCGGGTATGAGGACTTTTCCGGATTTGGTGACATACCCGGGTATGAGGACTTTTCCGCATTCTGCGGCATACCCGGATATGACGACTTTGCCACATCCGGCAACATACCCGGATATGAGGACTTTTCCGGATATGGCGACATACCCGGGTATGAGGACTTTTCCGGATCTGGCGACATACCTGGGTAAGAGGACTTTTCCAGAACTGGCGACATACCCGGGTATGGGTACTTTTCCGTCTCTGGCGACATACCCGGGTATGAGTACTTTTCCGTCTCTGGCGACATACCCGCGTATGAGGTCTTTTCCGGATATGGCGACATGCCCGGGTATGAGGACTTTTCCGAATACTGCGACATACCCGGATATGAGGACCTTTCCGGATATGGCGACATACCCGGGTATGGTAACATACCCGGGTGTGAGGACTTTTTCGGATCTGGCGACATACCTGAGTATGAGGACTTTTCCGGATCTGGCGACATACCCGGGTATGAGGACTTTTCCGGATCTGGCGACATACCCGGGAATGAGGACTTTTCCGGATCTGGCGACATACCCGGGTATGAAGACTTTTCCCAATCTGGCGACATACCCGGTTATGAAGACTTTTCCCAATCTGGCGACATAGACGGGTATGAGGACTTTTCAGGATCTGGCGACATACCCGTGTATGTGGACGTTTCAGAATCTGGCGACATACCCGTTATGAGGACTTTTCCGGGTCTGGCGACATACCCGGGTATGAGGACTTTTCAGGATCTGGCGACATACCCGGGTATGAGGACATTTCCAGATCTGGCGACATACCCGGGCATGAGGACTTTTCCGGATTTGGAGACATACCCGGGTATGAGGACTTTTCCGGATCTGGCGACATACCCGGGTTTGAGGACCTGGCGACATACCCGGGTATGAGGACTTTTCTGGATCTGGCGACATACCCGGGTATGAGGACTTTTCCGGATCTGGCGACATACCCGTTATGAGGACTTTTCCGGATCTGGCGACATACCCGGGTATGAGGACTTTTCCGGATCTGGCGACATACCCGGTAATGAGGACTTTTCCGGATCTGGCGACATACCCGGGTATGAAGACTTTTCCCAATCTGGCGACATACCCGGTTATGAAGACTTTTCCCAATCTGGCGACATACCCGGGTATGTGGACTTTTCAGGATCTGGTGACATACTCGTGTATGTGGACTTTTCCGAATCTGGCGACATACCCGGGTATGAAGACTTTTCCGGATCTCGCGAAATACCTGGGTATGAGGACTTTTCCGGATCTGGCGACATACCCGGGTATGAGGACTTTTCGGGATCTGCCGACATACTCGGGTATGAGGACATTTCCAGATCTGGCGACATACCCGGGTATGAGGACTTTTCCGGATCTGGAGACATACCCGGGTATGAGGACTTTTCCGGCTCTGGCGACATACCCGGGTTTGAGGACCTGGCGACATACCCGGGTATGAGGACTTTTCCGGATCTGGCGACATACCCGGGTATGAGGACTTTTCCGGATCTGGCGACATACCCATTATGAGGACTTTTCCGGATCTGGCGACATACCCGGGTATGAGGACTTTTCCGGATCTGGCGACATACCCGGTAATGAGGATTTTTCCGGCTCTGGCGACATACCCGTGTATGAAGACTTTTCCAGATCTCGCGACATACCCGGGTATGAGGACTTTTCCGGATCTGGTGACATACCCGGGTATGAGGACATTTCAGGATCTGGCGACATACCCGGGTAAGAGGACTTTTCCGGAACTGGCAACATACCCGGGTATGAGGACTTTTCCAGATCTGGTGACATACCCGGGTACGAAGATACCCGGGAATGAGGACTTTTCCGGATTTGGTGACATACCCGGGTATGAGGACTTTTCCGCATCCTGCGACATACCCGGATATGAGGACTTTTCCAGATCTGGCGACATACCCGGGTATGAGTACTTTTCCGGATCTGGTGACATACCCGGGTATGAGAACACCCGTGTAGGAGGACTTTTCCGGATCTGACGACATACCCGGATTTGAGGACTTTTCCGGATCTGGCGACATACCCGGGTTTGAGGACTTTTCCGGATCTGGCGACATACCCGGGTATGAGGTCTTTTCCAGATCTGACGACATACCCGGGTATGAGGACTTTTCCTGATCTGGCGACATGCCCGGGTATGAGGACTTTTCCGGATCTGGAGACATACCCGGGTATGAAGAATTTTCCGGATCTGGCGACATACCGGGTATGAGGACATTTACGGATCTGGCGACATACCCGGGTATGAGGACTTTTCCAGATCTGGCGACATATTGGGTACGAGGATACCCGGGAATGAGGACTTTTCCGGATTTGGTGACATACCCGGGTATGAGGACTTTTCCGCATTCTGCGGCATACCCGGATATGACGACTTTGCCACATCCGGCAACATACCCGGATATGTGGACTTTTCTGGATATGGCGACATACCCGGGTATGAGGACTTTTCCGGATCTGGCGACATACCTGGGTAAGAGGACTTTTCCAGAACTGGCGACATACCCGGGTATGAGTATTTTCCGTCTCTGGCGACATACCCGGGTATGAGGACTTTTCTGGATCTGGCAACATACCCGGGTATGAGGACATTTCCGGATCTGGCGACATACCCGGATATGAGGACCTTTCCGGATATGGCGACATACCCGGGTATGAGAACATTTCCGGTTCTGGCGACATACCCGGGTATGAGGATACCCGGGAATGAGGACTTTTCCGGATTTGGTGACATACCCGGGTGTGAGGACTTTTTCGGATCTGGCGACATACCCGAGTATGAGGACTTTTCCGGATCTGGCGACATACCCGGGTATGAGGACTTTTCGGGATCTGGCGACATACCCGGGAATGAGGACTTTTCCGAATCTGGCGACATACCCGGGTATGAAGACTTTTCCCAATCTGGCGACATACCCGGGTATGAAGACTTTTCCCAATCTGGCGACATACCCGGGTATGAAGACTTTTCCCAATCTGGCGACATCCCCGGGTATGTGGACTTTTCAGGATCTGGCGACATACTCGTGTATGTGGACTTTTCCGAATCTGGCGACATACCCGGGTATGAAGACTTTTCCGGATCTCGCGAAATACCTGGGTATGAGGACTTTTCCGGATCTGGCGACATACCCGGGTATGAGGACTTTTCCGGATCTGGAGACATACCCGGGTATGAGGACTTTTCCGGATCTGGCGACATACCCGGGTTTGAGGACCTGGCGACATACCCGGGTATGAGGACTTTTCTGGATCTGGCGACGTACCCGGGTATGAGGACTTTTCCGGATCTGGCGACATACCCGTTATGAGGACTTTTCCGGATCTGGCGACATACCCGGGTATGAGGACTTTTCAGGATCTGGCGACACACTCGTGTATGTGGACTTTTCCGAATCTGGCGACATACCCGGGTATGAAGACTTTTCCGGATCTCGCGAAATACCTGGGTATGAGGACTTTTCCGGATCTGGCGACATACCCGGGTATGAGGACTTTTCCGGATCTGGAGACATACCCGGCTATGAGGACTTTTCCGGATCTGGCGACATACCCGGGTTTGAGTACTTTTCCGTCTCTGGCGACATACCCGGGTATGAGGACTTTTCCGGATCTGGCGACATACCCGGATATGATGACATTTCCGGATACCCGCGTATGAGGTCTTTTCCGGATATGGCGACATGCCCGGGTATGAGGACTTTTCCGAATACTGCGACATACCCGGATATGAGGACCTTTCCGGATATGGCGACATACCCGGGTATGGTAACATACCCGGGTGTGAGGACTTTTTCGGATCTGGCGACATACCTGAGTATGAGGACTGTTCCGGATCTGGCGACATACCCGGGTATGAGGACTTTTCCGGATCTGGCGACATACCAGGGAATGAGGACTTTTCCGGATCTGGCGACATACCCGGGTATGAAGACTTTTCCCAATCTGGCGACATACCCGGTTATGAAGACTTTTCCCAATCTGGCGACATAGACGGGTATGAGGACTTTTCAGGATCTGGCGACATACCCGTGTATGTGGACGTTTCAGAATCTGGCGACATACCCGTTATGAGGACTTTTCCGGGTCTGGCGACATACCCGGGTATGAGGACTTTTCAGGATCTGGCGACATACCCGGGTATGAGGACATTTCCAGATCTGGCGACATACCCGGGCATGAGGACTTTTCCGGATTTGGAGACATACCCGGGTATGAGGACTTTTCCGGATCTGGCGACATACCCGGGTTTGAGGACCTGGCGACATACCCGGGTATGAGGACTTTTCCGGATCTGGCGACATACCCGGGTATGAGGACTTTTCCGGATCTGGCGACATACCCGTTATGAGGACTTTTCCGGATCTGGCGACATACCCGGGTATGAGGACTTTTCCGGATCTGGCGACATACCCGGTAATGAGGACTTTTCCGGATCTGGCGACATACCCGGGTATGAAGACTTTTCCCAATCTGGCGACATACCCGGGTATGAAGACTTTTCCCAATCTGGCGACATACCCGGGTATGTGTACTTTTCAGGATCTGGTGACATACTCGTGTATGTGGACTTTTCCGAATCTGGCGACATACCCGGGTATGAAGACTTTTCCGGATCTCGCGAAATACCTGGGTATGAGGACTTTTCCGGATCTGGCGACATACCCGGGTATGAGGACTTTTCGGGATCTGCCGACATACCCGGGTATGAGGACATTTCCAGATCTGGCGACATACCCGGGTATGAGGACTTTTCCGGATCTGGAGACATACCCGGGTATGAGGACTTTTCCGGCTCTGGCGACATACCCGGGTTTGAGGACCTGGCGACATACCCGGGTATGAGGACTTTTCCGGATCTGGCGACATACCCGGGTATGAGGACTTTTCCGGATCTGGCGACATACCCATTATGAGGACTTTTCCGGATCTGGCGACATACCCGGGTATGAGGACTTTTCCGGATCTGGCGACATACCCGGTAATGAGGATTTTTCCGGCTCTGGCGACATACCCGTGTATGAAGACTTTTCCAGATCTCGCGACATACCCGGGTATGAGGACTTTTCCGGATCTGGTGACATACCCGGGTATGAGGACATTTCAGGATCTGGCGACATACCCGGCCGGGTAAGAGGACTTTTCCGGAACTGGCAACATACCCGGGTATGAGGACTTTTCCAGATCTGGTGACATACCCGGGTACGAAGATACCCGGGAATGAGGACTTTTCCGGATTTGGTGACATACCCGGGTATGAGGACTTTTCCGCATCCTGCGACATACCCGGATATGAGGACTTTTCCAGATCTGGCGACATACCCGGGTATGAGTACTTTTCCGGATCTGGTGACATACCCGGGTATGAGAACACCCGTGTAGGAGGACTTTTCCGGATCTGACGACATACCCGGATATGAGGACTTTTCGTGATCTGGCGACATACCCGGGTTTGAGGACTTTTCCGGATCTGGCGACATACCCGGGTATGAGGTCTTTTCCAGATCTGACGACATACCCGGGTATGAGGACTTTTCCTGATCTGGCGACATGCCCGGGTATGAGGACTTTTCCGGATCTGGAGACATACCCGGGTATGAAGAATTTTCCGGATCTGGCGACATACCGGGTATGAGGACATTTACGGATCTGGCGACATACCCGGGTATGAGGACTTTTCCAGATCTGGCGACATATTGGGTACGAGGATACCCGGGAATGAGGACTTTTCCGGATTTGGTGACATACCCGGGTATGAGGACCTTTTCGCATTCTGCGGCATACCCGGATATGACGACTTTGCCACATCCGGCAACATACCCGGATATGTGGACTTTTCTGGATATGGCGACATACCCGGGTATGAGGACTTTTCCGGATCTGGCGACATACCTGGGTAAGAGGACTTTTCCAGAACTGGCGACATACCCGGGTATGAGTATTTTCCGTCTCTGGCGACATACCCGGGTATGAGGACTTTTCTGGATCTGGCAACATACCCGGGTATGAGGACATTTCCGGATCTGGCGACATACCCGGATATGAGGACCTTTCCGGATATGGCGACATACCCGGGTATGAGAACATTTCCGGTTCTGGCGACATACCCGGGTATGAGGATACCCGGGAATGAGGACTTTTCCGGATTTGGTGACATACCCGGGTGTGAGGACTTTTTCGGATCTGGCGACATACCCGAGTATGAGGACTTTTCCGGATCTGGCGACATACCCGGGTATGAGGACTTTTCGGGATCTGGCGACATACCCGGGAATGAGGACTTTTCCGAATCTGGCGACATACCCGGGTATGAAGACTTTTCCCAATCTGGCGACATACCCGGGTATGAAGACTTTTCCCAATCTGGCGACATACCCGGGTATGAAGACTTTTCCCAATCTGGCGACATCCCCGGGTATGTGGACTTTTCAGGATCTGGCGACATACTCGTGTATGTGGACTTTTCCGAATCTGGCGACATACCCGGGTATGAAGACTTTTCCGGATCTCGCGAAATACCTGGGTATGAGGACTTTTCCGGATCTGGCGACATACCCGGGTATGAGGACTTTTCCGGATCTGGAGACATACCCGGGTATGAGGACTTTTCCGGATCTGGCGACATACCCGGGTTTGAGGACCTGGCGACATACCCGGGTATGAGGACTTTTCTGGATCTGGCGACGTACCCGGGTATGAGGACTTTTCCGGATCTGGCGACATACCCGTTATGAGGACTTTTCCGGATCTGGCGACATACCCGGGTATGAGGACTTTTCAGGATCTGGCGACATACTCGTGTATGTGGACTTTTCCGAATCTGGCGACATACCCGGGTATGAAGACTTTTCCGGATCTCGCGAAATACCTGGGTATGAGGACTTTTCCGGATCTGGCGACATACCCGGGTATGAGGACTTTTCCGGATCTGGAGACATACCCGGCTATGAGGACTTTTCCGGATCTGGCGACATACCCGGGTTTGAGGACCTGGCGACATACCCGGGTATGAGGACTTTTCCGGATCTGGCGACGTTCCCGGGTATGAGGACTTTTCCGGATCTGGCGACATACCCGTTATGAGGACTTTTCCGGATCTGGCGACATACCCGGGTATGAGGACTTTTCAGGATCTGCCGACATACCCGGGTATGAGGACATTTCCGGATCTGGCGACATACCCGGGTATGAGGACTTTTCCGGATCTGGAGACATACCCGGGTATGAGGACTTTTCCGGATCTGGCGACATACCCGGGTTTGAGGACCTGGCGACATACCCGGGTATGAGGACTTTTCCGGATCTGGCGACATACCCGGGTATGAGGACTTTTCCGGATCTGGCGACATACCCGTTATGAGGACTTTTCCGGATCTGGCGACATACCCGGGTATGAGGACTTTTCCGGATCTGGCGACATACCCGGTAATGAGGACTTTTCCGGAACTGGCGACATACCCGGGTATGAAGACTTTTCCCAATCTGGCGACATATCCGGGTATGAAGACTTTTCCCAATCTGGCGACATTCCCGGGTATGTGGACTTTTCAGGATCTGGCGACATACTCGTGTTTGTGGACTTTTCAGAATCTGGCGACATACCCGGGTATGAAGAATTTTCCGGATCTCGCGATATACCTGGGTATAAGGACTTTTCCGGATCTGGCGACATACCCGGGTAAGAGGACTTGTCCAGAACTGGCGACATACCGGGTATGAGGACTTTTCCGGCTCTGGCGACATACCCGGGTATGAAGACTTTTCCAGATCTCGCGACATACCCGGGTATGAGGACTTTTCCGGATCTGGTGACATACCCGGGTATGAGGACATTTCAGGATCTGGCGACATACCCGGGTAGGAGGACTTTTCCGGAACTGGCAACATACCCGGGTATGAGGACTTTTCCGGATCTGGCGACATACCCGGGTATGAGGACATTTCCGTATCTGGCGACATACCCGGGTATGAGGACTTTTCCAGATCTTGCGACATACCCGGGTACGAAGATACCCGGGAATGAGGACTTTTCCAGATCTGGCGACATACCCGGGTATGAGTAATTTTCCGGATCTGGTGACATACCCGGGTATGATGATACCCGGGAATGAGGACTTTTCCGGATTTGGTGACATACCCGGGTATGAGGACTTTTCCGCATCCTGCGACATACCCGGATATGAGGACTTTTCCGGATCTGGCGACATACCCGGTTATGAAGACTTTTCCCAATCTGGCGACATAGACGGGTATGAGGACTTTTCAGGATCTGGCGACATACCCATTATGAGGACTTTTCCGGATCTGGCGACATACCCGGGTATGAGGACTTTTCCGGATGTGGCGACATACCCGGTAATGAGGATTTTTCCGGCTCTGGCGACATACCCGTGTATGAAGACTTTTCCAGATCTCGCGACATACCCGGGTATGAGGACTTTTCCGGATCTGGTGACATACCCGGGTATGAGGACATTTCAGGATCTGGCGACATACCCGGGTAAGAGGACTTTTCCGGAACTGGCAACATACCCGGGTATGAGGACTTTTCCAGATCTGGTGACATACCCGGGTACGAAGATACCCGGGAATGAGGACTTTTCCGGATTTGGTGACATACCCGGGTATGAGGACTTTTCCGCATCCTGCGACATACCCGGATATGAGGACTTTTCCAGATCTGGCGACATACCCGGGTATGAGTACTTTTCCGGATCTGGTGACATACCCGGGTATGAGAACACCCGTGTAGGAGGACTTTTCCGGATCTGACGACATACCCGGATATGAGGACTTTTCCGGATCTGGCGACATACCCGGGTTTGAGGACTTTTCCGGATCTGACGACATACCCGGGTATGAGGTCTTTTCCAGATCTGACGACATACCCGGGTATGAGGACTTTTCCTGATCTGGCGACATGCCCGGGTATGAGGACTTTTCCGGATCTGGAGACATACCCGGGTATGAAGAATTTTCCGGATCTGGCGACATACCGGGTATGAGGACATTTACGGATCTGGCGACATACCCGGGTATGAGGACTTTTCCAGATCTGGCGACATATTGGGTACGAGGATACCCGGGAATGAGGACTTTTCCGGATTTGGTGACATACCCGGGTATGAGGACTTTTCCGCATTCTGCGGCATACCCGGATATGACGACTTTGCCACATCCGGCAACATACCCGGATATGTGGACTTTTCCGGATTTGGTGACATACCCGGGTATGAGGACTTTTCCGCATCCTGCGACATACCCGGATATGAGGACTTTTCCGGATCTGGCGACATACCCGGTTATGAAGACTTTTCCCAATCTGGCGACATAGACGGGTATGAGGACTTTTCAGGATCTGGCGACATACCCATTATGAGGACTTTTCCGGATCTGGCGACATACCCGGGTATGAGGACTTTTCCGGATGTGGCGACATACCCGGTAATGAGGATTTTTCCGGCTCTGGCGACATACCCGTGTATGAAGACTTTTCCAGATCTCGCGACATACCCGGGTATGAGGACTTTTCCGGATCTGGTGACATACCCGGGTATGAGGACATTTCAGGATCTGGCGACATACCCGGGTAAGAGGACTTTTCCGGAACTGGCAACATACCCGGGTATGAGGACTTTTCCAGATCTGGTGACATACCCGGGTACGAAGATACCCGGGAATGAGGACTTTTCCGGATTTGGTGACATACCCGGGTATGAGGACTTTTCCGCATCCTGCGACATACCCGGATATGAGGACTTTTCCAGATCTGGCGACATACCCGGGTATGAGTACTTTTCCGGATCTGGTGACATACCCGGGTATGAGGACTTTTCCGGATCTGGCGACATACCCGGGTTTGAGGACTTTTCCGGATCTGACGACATACCCGGGTATGAGGTCTTTTCCAGATCTGACGACATACCCGGGTATGAGGACTTTTCCTGATCTGGCGACATGCCCGGGTATGAGGACTTTTCCGGATCTGGAGACATACCCGGGTATGAAGAATTTTCCGGATCTGGCGACATACCGGGTATGAGGACATTTACGGATCTGGCGACATACCCGGGTATGAGGACTTTTCCAGATCTGGCGACATATTGGGTACGAGGATACCCGGGAATGAGGACTTTTCCGGATTTGGTGACATACCCGGGTATGAGGACTTTTCCGCATTCTGCGGCATACCCGGATATGACGACTTTGCCACATCCGGCAACATACCCGGATATGTGGACTTTTCTGGATATGGCGACATACCCGGGTATGAGGACTTTTCCGGATCTGGCGACATACCTGGGTAAGAGGACTTTTCCAGAACTGGCGACATACCCGGGTATGAGTATTTTCCGTCTCTGGCGACATACCCGGGTATGAGGACTTTTCTGGATCTGGCAACATACCCGGGTATGAGGACATTTCCGGATCTGGCGACATACCCCCGGATATGAGGACCTTTCCGGATATGGCGACATACCCGGGTATGAGAACATTTCCGGTTCTGGCGACATACCCGGGTATGAGGATACCCGGGAATGAGGACTTTTCCGGATTTGGTGACATACCCGGGTGTGAGGACTTTTTCGGATCTGGCGACATACCCGAGTATGAGGACTTTTCCGGATCTGGCGACATACCCGGGTATGAGGGCTTTTCGGGATCTGGCGACATACCCGGGAATGAGGACTTTTCCGAATCTGGCGACATACCCGGGTATGAAGACTTTTCCCAATCTGGCGACATACCCGGGTATGAAGACTTTTCCCAATCTGGCGACATACCCGGGTATGAAGACTTTTCCCAATCTGGCGACATCCCCGGGTATGTGGACTTTTCAGGATCTGGCGACATACTCGTGTATGTGGACTTTTCCGAATCTGGCGACATACCCGGGTATGAAGACTTTTCAGGATCTCGCGAAATACCTGGGTATGAGGACTTTTCCGGATCTGGCGACATACCCGGGTATGAGGACTTTTCCGTGTCTGGAGACATACCCGGGTATGAGGACTTTTCCGGATCTGGCGACATACCCGGGTTTGAGGACCTGGCGACATACCCGGGTATGAGGACTTTTCTGGATCTGGCGACGTACCCGGGTATGAGGACTTTTCCGGATCTGGCGACATACCCGTTATGAGGACTTTTCCGGATCTGGCGACATACCCGGGTATGAGGACTTTTCAGGATCTGGCGACATACTCGTGTATGTGGACTTTTCCGAATCTGGCGACATACCCGGGTATGAAGACTTTTCCGGATCTCGCGAAATACCTGGGTATGAGGACTTTTCCGGATCTGGCGACATACCCGGGTATGAGGACTTTTCCGGATCTGGAGACATACCCGGCTATGAGGACTTTTCCGGATCTGGCGACATACCCGGGTTTGAGGACCTGGCGACATACCCGGGTATGAGGACTTTTCCGGATCTGGCGACGTTCCCGGGTATGAGGACTTTTCCGGATCTGGCGACATACCCGGGTATGAGGACTTTTCAGGATCTGCCGACATACCCGGGTATGAGGACATTTCCGGATCTGGCGACATACCCGGGTATGAGGACTTTTCCGGATCTGGCGACATACCCGGGTATGAGGACTTTTCCGGATCTGGCGACATACCCGGTAATGAGGACTTTTCCGGAACTGGCGACATACCCGGGTATGAAGACTTTTCCCAATCTGGCGACATACCCGGGTATGAAGACTTTTCCCAATCTGGCGACATTCCCGGGTATGTGGACTTTTCAGGATCTGGCGACATACTCGTGTTTGTGGACTTTTCAGAATCTGGCGACATACCCGGGTATGAAGAATTTTCCGGATCTCGCGATATACCTGGGTATAAGGACTTTTCCGGATCTGGCGACATACCCGGGTAAGAGGACTTGTCCAGAACTGGCGACATACCGGGTATGAGGACTTTTCCGGCTCTGGCGACATACCCGGGTATGAAGACTTTTCCAGATCTCGCGACATACCCGGGTATGAGGACTTTTCCGGATCTGGTGACATACCCGGGTATGAGGACATTTCAGGATCTGGCGACATACCCGGGTAAGAGGACTTTTCCGGAACTGGCAACATACCCGGGTATGAGGACTTTTCCGGATCTGGCGACATACCCGGGTATGAGGACATTTCCGTATCTGGCGACATACCCGGTTATGAGGACTTTTCCAGATCTTGCGACATACCCGGGTACGAAGATACCCGGGAATGAGGACTTTTCCAGATCTGGCGACATACCCGGGTATGAGTAATTTTCCGGATCTGGTGACATACCCGGGTATGATGATACCCGGGAATGAGGACTTTTCCGGATTTGGTGACATACCCGGGTATGAGGACTTTTCCGCATCCTGCGACATACCCGGATATGAGGACTTTTCCGGATCTGGCGACATACCCGGTTATGAAGACTTTTCCCAATCTGGCGACATAGACGGGTATGAGGACTTTTCAGGATCTGGCGACATACCCGTGTATGTGGACTTTTCCGAATCTGGCGACATACCCGGGTATGAAGACTTTTCCGGATCTCGCGGCATACCTGGGTATAAGGACTTTTCCGGATCTGGTGACATACCCGGGTAAGAGGACTTTTCCAGAACTGGCGACATAGCCGGGTATGAGGACTTTTCCGGCTCTGGCGACATACCCGGGTATGAAGACTTTTCCGGATCTCGCGACATACCCGGGTACGAGGTCTTTTCCGGATCTGGTGACATACCCGGGTATGAGGACATTTCAGGATTTGGCGACATACCCAGGTAAGAGGACTTTTCCGGAACTGGCGACATACCCGGGTATGAGGACTTTTCCAGATCTGGCGACATACCCGGGTATGATGATACCCGGGAATGAGGACTTTTCCGGATTTGGTGACATACCCGGGTATGAGGACTTTTCCGCATCCTGCGACATACCCGGATATGAGGACTTTTCCGGATCTGGCGACATACCTGGGTATGAGTACTTTTCCGGATCTGGCGACATACCCGCGTATGAGAATACCCGTGTATGAGAACTTTTCCGGATCTGGCGACATACCCGGGTATGAGGACTTTTCCGGATCTGGAAACATACCCGGGTATGAGGACTTTTCCGGATCTGGCGACATACCCGGGTTTGAGGACCTGGCGACATACCCGGGTATGAGGACTTTTCCGGATCTGGCGACATACCCGGGTATGAGGACTTTTCCGGATCTGGCGACATACGCGGGTATGAGGACTTTTCCGGATCTGGCGACATACCCGTTATGAGGACTTTTCCGGATCTGGCGACATACCCGGGTATGAGGACTTTTCCGGATCTGGCGACATACCCGGTAATGAGGATTTTTCCGGCTCTGGCGACATACCCGTGTATGAAGACTTTTCCAGATCTCGCGACATACCCGGGTATGAGGACTTTTCCGGATCTGGTGACATACCCGGGTATGAGGACATTTCAGGATCTGGCGACATACCCGGGTAAGAGGACTTTTCCGGAACTGGCAACATACCCGGGTATGAGGACTTTTCCAGATCTGGTGACATACCCGGGTACGAAGATACCCGGGAATGAGGACTTTTCCGGATTTGGTGACATACCCGGGTATGAGGACTTTTCCGCATCCTGCGACATACCCGGATATGAGGACTTTTCCAGATCTGGCGACATACCCGGGTATGAGTACTTTTCCGGATCTGGTGACATAGCCGGGTATGAGAACACCCGTGTAGGAGGACTTTTCCGGATCTGACGACATACCCGGATATGAGGACTTTTCCGGATCTGGCGACATACCCGGGTTTGAGGACTTTTCCGGATCTGGCGACATACCCGGGTATGAGGTCTTTTCCAGATCTGACGACATACCCGGGTATGAGGACTTTTCCTGATCTGGCGACATGCCCGGGTATGAGGACTTTTCCGGATCTGGAGACATACCCGGGTATGAAGAATTTTCCGGATCTGGCGACATACCGGGTATGAGGACATTTACGGATCTGGCGACATACCCGGGTATGAGGACTTTTCCAGATCTGGTGACATATTGGGTACGAGGATACCCGGGAATGAGGACTTTTCCGGATTTGGTGACATACCCGGGTATGAGGACTTTTCCGCATTCTGCGGCATACCCGGATATGACGACTTTGCCACATCCGGCAACATACCCGGATATGTGGACTTTTCTGGATATGGCGACATACCCGGGTATGAGGACTTTTCCGGATCTGGCGACATACCTGGGTAAGAGCACTTTTCCAGAACTGGCGACATACCCGGGTATGAGTATTTTCCGTCTCTGGCGACATACCCGGGTATGAGGACTTTTCCGGATCTGGCAACATACCCGGGTATGAGGACATTTCCGGATCTGGCGACATACCCGGATATGAGGACCTTTCCGGATATGGCAACATACCCGGGTATGAGAACATTTCCGGTTCTGGCGACATACCTGGGTATGAGGATACCCGGGAATGAGGACTTTTCCGGATTTGGTGACACACCCGGGTGTGAGGACTTTTTCGGATCTGGCGACATACCCGAGTATGAGGACTTTTCCGGATCTGGCGACATACCCGGGTATGAGGACTTTTCCGGATCTGGCGACATACCCGGGAATGAGGACTTTTCCGGATCTGGCGACATACCCGGGTATGAAGACTTTTCCGGATCTCGCGAAATACCTGGGTATGAGGACTTTTCCGGATCTGGCGACATACCCGGGTATGAGGACTTTTCCGGATCTGGAGACATACCCGGGTATGAGGACTTTTCCGGATCTGGCGACATACCCGGGTTTGAGGACCTGGCGACATACCCGGGTATGAGGACTTTTCCGGATCTGGCGACGTACCCGGGTATGAGGACTTTTCCGGATCTGGCGACATACCCGTTATGAGGACTTTTCCGGATCTGGCGACATACCCGGGTATGAGGACTTTTCAGGATCTGGCGACATACTCGTGTATGTGGACTTTTCCGAATCTGGCGACATACCCGGGTATGAAGACTTTTCCGGATCTCGCGAAATACCTGGGTATGAGGACTTTTCCGGATCTGGCGACATACCCGGGTATAAGGACTTTTCCGGATCTGGAGACATACCCGGCTATGAGGACTTTTCCGGTTCTGGCGACATACCCGGGTTTGAGGACCTGGCAACATACCCGGGTATGAGGACTTTTCCGGATCTGGCGACGTTCCCGGGTATGAGGACTTTTCCGGATCTGGCGACATACCCGTTATGAGGACTTTTCCGGATCTGGCGACATACCCGGGTATGAGGACTTTTCAGGATCTGCCGACATACCCGGGTATGAGGACATTTCCGGATCTGGCGACATACCCGGGTATGAGGACTTTTCCGGATCTGGAGACATACCCGGGTATGAGGACTTTTCCGGATCTGGCGACATACCCGGGTTTGAGGACCTGGCGACATACCCGGGTATGAGGACTTTTCCGGATCTGGCGACATACCCGGGTATGAGGACTTTTCCGGATCTGGCGACATACCCGTTATGAGGACTTTTCCGGATCTGGCGACATACCCGGGTATGAGGACTTTTCCGGATCTGGTGACATACCCGGTAATGAGGACTTTTCCGGAACTGGCGACATACCCGGGTATGAAGACTTTTCCCAATCTGGCGACATACCCGGGTATGAAGACTTTTCCCAATCTGGCGACATTCCCGGGTATGTGGACTTTTCAGGATCTGGCGACATACTCGTGTATGTGGACTTTTCAGAATCTGGCGACATACCCGGGTATGAAGAATTTTCCGGATCTCGCGAAATACCTGGGTATAAGGACTTTTCCGGATCTGGCGACATACCCGGGTAAGAGGACTTGTCCAGAACTGGCGACATACCGGGTATGAGGACTTTTCCGGCTCTGGCGACATACCCGGGTATGAAGACTTTTCCAGATCTCGCGACATACCCGGGTATGAGGACTTTTCCGGATCTGGTGACATACCCGGGAATGAGGACTTTTCGGGATTTGGTGACATACCCGGGTATGAGGACTTTTCCGCATCCTGCGACATACCCGGATATGAGGACTTTTCCGGATCTGGCGACATACCTGGGTATGAGTACTTTTCCGGATCTGGAGACATACCCGGGTATGAGGACTTTTCCGGATCTGGCGACATACCCGGGTTTGAGGACCTGGCGACATACCCGGGTATGAGGACTTTTCCGGATCTGGCGACATACCCGGGTATGAGGACTTTTCCGGATCTGGCGACATACGCGGGTATGAGGACGTTTCCGGATCTGGCGACATACCCGGGTATGAGGACTTTTCCGGATCTGGCGACATACCGGGTATGACGACTTTGCCACATCCTGCGACATACCCGGATATGAGGACTTTTCTGGATATGGCAACATACCCAGGTATGAGTACTTTTGCGGATCTGGCGACATACCTGGGTAAGAGGACTTTTCCAGAACTGGCGACATACCCGCGGATGAGGACTTTTCCGTCTCTGGCGACATACCCGGGAATGAGGACTATTCGGGATCTGGCGACATACCCGGGTATGAGGACTTTTCCAGATCTGGCGACATACCCGGGTATGAGGATACCCGGGAATGAGGACTTTTCCGGATATGGTGACATACCCGGGTATGAGGACTTTTCTGCATCCTGCGACATACCAGGATATGAGGACTTTTCAGGATCTGGCGACATACCCGGGTATGAGTACTTTTCCGGATCTGGCGACATACCCGGGTATGAGAATACCCGTGTATGAGGACTTTTCCGGATATGGTGACATACCTGGGTAAGAGGACTTTTCCGGATTTGGCGACATACCCGGGTATGAGGACTTTTCCAGATCTGGCGACATACCCGGGTATGAGGACTTTTCCAGATCTGGAGACATACCCAGGAATGAGGACTTTTCCGGATCTGGCGACATACCCGGGTATGAAGACTTTTCCCAATCTGGCGACATACCCGGTTATGAAGACTTTTCCCAATCTGGCGACATACCCGGGTGTGAGGACATTTCATGATCTGGCGACATACCCGTGTATGTGGACTTCCGGATATGGCGACATACCCGGGTATGAGGACGTTTCCGGACCTGGCGACATACCTGGGTAAGAGGACTTTTCCAGAACTGGCGACATACCCGGGTATGAGGGCTTTTCCGTCTCTGGCGACATACCCGGATATGAGGACTTTTCCGGAATGGCGACATACCCGGGTATGAGAACTTTTCCGGATCTGACGACATACCCGGTTACGAGAATACCCGGGTATGAGGACTTTTCCGGATCTGGCGACTTACCCGGGTATGAAGACTTTTCCGGATCTGGCGACATACCCGGGTATGAGGACTTTTCAGGATCTGGCGACATACCCGGGTATGAGGACTTTTCCGGATCTGGCGACATACCCGGGTATGAGGACATTTCCGGATCTGGCGACATACCCGGGTATGAGGACTTTTCCAGATCTGGCGACATACCCGGGTATGAGGACTTTTCCGGATCTGGCGACATACGCGGGTATGAGGACTTTTCCGGATCTGGCGACATACCCGGGTATGAGGACTTTTCCGGATCTGGCGACATACCGGGTATGACGACTTTGCCACATCCTGCGACATACCCGGATATGAGGACTTTTCTGTCTCTGGCGACATACCCGGGAATGAGGACTATTCGGGATCTGGTGACATACCCGGGTATGAGGACTTTTCCGGATCTGGCGACATACCCGGGTTTGAGGACCTGGCGACATACACGGGTATGAGGACTTTTCCGGATATGGAGACATGCCCGGGCATGAAGGCCTTTTCTAGATCTGGCGACATACCCGGGTATAAGGATACCCGGGTATGATGACTTTTCTGGATTTGGCGACATACCCGGGTATGAGGACTTTTCCGGATACTGCGACATACCCGGATATGTGGACTATTCCGGAATGGCGACATACCCGGGTATGAGAACTTTTCCGGATCTGGTGACATACCCGGGTACGAGAATACCCAGGTATGAAGACTTTTCCGGATCTGGCGACATACCCGGGTATGAGGACTTTTCCGGATCTGGCGACATGCCTGGGTATGAGGACTTTTCTGGATACTGCGACATACCCGGATATGAGGACTTTTCCGGATATGGCGACATACCCGGGTATGAGAACATTTCCGGGTCTGGCGACATACCCGGGTATGAGGATACCCGGGAATGAGGACTTTTCCGGATTTGGTGACATACCCGGGTATGAAGACTTTTCCCAATCTGGCGACATACCCGGGAATGAAGACTTTTCCCAATCTGGCGACATACCCGGGTATGAGGACTTTTCAGGATCTGGCGACCTACCCGTGTATGTGGACTTTTCTGAATCTGGCGACATACCCGGGTATGAGGACATTTCCGTATCTGGCGACATACCCGGGTATGAGGACTTTTCCAGATCTGGCGACATACCCGGGTATGAGGATACCCGGGAATGAGGACTTTTCCGGATATGGTGACATACCCGGGTATGAGGACTTTTCCGCATCCTGCGACATACCAGGATATGAGGACTCTGGTGACATAACCGGGTATGAGGACTTGTCCAGAACTGGCGACATACCCGGGTATGAGGACTTTTCCAGCTCTGGCGACATACCCGGGTATGAAGACTTTTCCGGATCTCGCGAAATACCCGGGTATGAGGACTTTTCCGGATCTGGTGACATACCCGGGTATGAGGACTTTTCCGGATCTGGTGACATACCCGGGTATGAGGACATTTCAGGATCTGGCGACATACCCGGGTAAGAGGATTTTTCCGGAACTGGCGACATACCCGGGTAAGAGGACTTGTCCAGAACTGGTGACATACCCGGGTATGAGGACTTTTCCGGCTCTGGCGACATACCCGGGTATGAAGACTTTTCCGGATCTCGCGAAATACCCGGGTATGAAGACTTTTCCGGATCTGGTGACATACCCGGGTATGAGGACATTTCAGGATCTGCCGACATACCCGGGTAAGAGGACTTTTCCGGAACTGGCGACATACCCGGGTATGAGGACATTTCAGGTTCTGGCGACATACCCGGGTAAGAGGACTTTTCCGGAACTGGCGACATACCCGGGTATGAGGACTTTTCCGGATCTGGCGACATACCCGGGTATGAGGACATTTCCATATCTGGCGACATACCCGGGTATGAGGACTTTTCCAGATCTGGCGACATACTCGTGTATGTGGACTTTTCCGAATCTGGCGACATACCCGGGTATGAAGACTTTTCCGGATCTCGCGAAATACCTGTGTATGAGGACATTTCCGGATCTGGCGACATACCCGGGTATGAGGACTTTTCCGGATCTGGAGACATACCCTGGTATGAGGACTTTTCCGGATCTGGCGACATACCCGTTATGAGGACTTTTCCGGATCTGGCGACATACCCAGGTATGAGGACTTTTCAGGATCTGCCGACATACCCGGGTATGAGGACATTTCCGAATCTGGCGACATACCCGGGTATGAGGACTTTTCCGGAACTGGAGACATACCCGGGTATGAGGACTTTTCCGGATCTGGCGACATACCCGGGTTTGAGGACCTGGCGACATACCCGGGTATGAGGACTTTTCCGGATCTGGCGACATACCCGTTATGAGGACTTTTCCGGATTTGGCGACATACCCGGGTAGGAGGACTTTTCCGGATCTGGCGACATACCCGGTAATGAGGACTTTTCCGGATCTGGCGACATACCCGGGTATGAAGACTTTTCCCAATCTGGCGACATACCCGGGTATGAAGACTTTTCCCAATCTGGTGACATTCCCGGGTATGTGGACTTTTCAGGATCTGGCGACATACTCGTGTATGTGGACTTTTCCTAATCTGGCGATATACCCGGGTATGAAGAATTTTCCGGATCTCTCGAAATACATGGGTATAAGGACTTTTCCGGATCTGGTGACATACCCGGGTAACAGGACTTGTCCAGAACTGGCGACATACCCGGGTATGAGGACTTTTCCGGCTCTGGCGACATACCCGGGTATGAAGACTTTTCCGGATCTCGCGAAATACCCGGGTATGAGGACTTTTCCGGATCTGGTGACATACCCGGGTATGAGGACATTTCAGGTTCTGGCGACATACCCGGGTAAGAGGACTTTTCCGGAACTGGCGACATACCCGGGTATGAGGACTTTTCCGGATCTGGCGACATACCCGGGTATGAGGACATTTCCGTATCTGGCGACATACCCGGGTATGAGGACTTTTCCAGATCTGGCGACATACTCGTGTATGTGGACTTTCCCGAATCTGGCGACATACCCAGGTATGAAGACTTTTCCGGATCTCGCGAAATACCTGTGTATGAGGACATTTCCGGATCTGGCGACATACCCGGGTATGAGGACTTTTCCGGATCTGGAGACATACCCGGGTATGAGGACTTTTCCGGATCTGGCGACATACCCGGGTTTGAGGACCTGGCGACATACCCGGGTATGAGGACTTTTCCGGATCTGGCGACATACCCTGTTATGAGGACTTTTCCGGATCTGGCGACATGCCCGTTATGAGGACTTTTCCGGATCTGGCGACATACCCGGGTATGAGGACTTTTCAGGATCTGCCGACATACCCGGGTATGAGGACATTTCCGGATCTGGCGACATACCCGGGTATGAGGACTTTTCCGGATCTGGCGACATACCCGGGTTTGAGGACCTGGCGACATACCCGGGTATGAGGACTTTTCCGGATCTGGCGACATACCCGGGTATGAGGACTTTTCCGGATCTGGAGACATACCCGGGTATGAGGACTTTTCCGGATCTGGCGACATACCCGTTATGAGGACTTTTCCGGATTTGGCGACATACCCGGGTAGGAGGACTTTTCCGGATCTGGCGACATACCCGGTAATGAGGACTTTTCCGGATCTGGCGACATACCCGGGTATGAAGACTTTTCCCAATCTGGCGACATACCCGGGTATGAAGACTTTTCCCAATCTGGCGACATTCCCGGGTATGTGGACTTTTCAGGATCTGGCGACATACTCGTGTATGTGGACTTTTCCGAATCTGGCGACATACCCGGGTATGAGGACATTTCCGGATCTGGCGACATACCCGGGTATGAGGACTTTTCCGGATCTGGAGACATACCCGGGTATGAGGACTTTTCCGGATCTGGCGACATACCCAGGTTTGAGGACCTGGCGACATACCCGGGTATGAGGACTTTTCCGGATCTGGCGACATACCCGGGTATGAGGACTTTTCCAGATCTGGCGACATACCCGGGTATGAAGACTTTTCCCAATCTGGCGACATACCCGGGTATGAGGACTTTTCCGGATCTGGCGACATACCCGTTATGAGGACTTTTCCGGATTTGGCGACATACCCGGGTAGGAGGACTTTTCCGGATCTGGCGACATACCCGGTAATGAGGACTTTTCCGGATCTGGCGACATACCCGGGTATGAAGACTTTTCCCAATCTGGCGACATACCCGGGTATGAAGACTTTTCCCAATCTGGCGACATTCCCGGGTATGTGGACTTTTCAGGATCTGGCGACATACTCGTGTATGTGGACTTTTCCTAATCTGGCGATATACCCGGGTATGAAGAATTTTCCGGATCTCGCGAAATACATGGGTATAAGGACTTTTCCGGATCTGGCGACATACCCGGGTAAGAGGACTTGTCCAGAACTGGCGACATACCCGGGTATGAGGACTTTTCCGGATCTCGCGAAATACCTGTGTATGAGGACATTTCCGGATCTGGCGACATACCCGGGTATGAGGACTTTTCCGGATCTGGAGACATACCCGGGTATGAGGACTTTTCCGGATCTGGCGACATACCCGGGTTTGAGGACCTGGCGACATACCCGGGTATGAGGACTTTTCCGGATCTGGCGACATACCCTGTTATGAGGACTTTTCCGGATCTGGCGACATGCCCGTTATGAGGACTTTTCCGGATCTGGCGACATACCCGGGTATGAGGACATTTCCGGATCTGGCGACATACCCGGGTATGAGGACTTTTCCGGATCTGGCGACATACCCGGGTTTGAGGACCTGGCGACATACCCGGGTATGAGGACTTTTCCGGATCTGGCGACATACCCGGGTATGAGGACTTTTCCGGATCTGGAGACATACCCGGGTATGAGGACTTTTCCGGATCTGGCGACATACCCGTTATGAGGACTTTTCCGGATTTGGCGACATACCCGGGTAGGAGGACTTTTCCGGATCTGGCGACATACCCGGTAATGAGGACTTTTCCGGATCTGGCGACATACCCGGGTATGAAGACTTTTCCCAATCTGGCGACATACCCGGGTATGAAGACTTTTCCCAATCTGGCGACATTCCCGGGTATGTGGACTTTTCAGGATCTGGCGACATACTCGTGTATGTGGACTTTTCCGAATCTGGCGACATACCCGGGTATGAGGACATTTCCGGATCTGGCGACATACCCGGGTATGAGGACTTTTCCGGATCTGGAGACATACCCGGGTATGAGGACTTTTCCGGATCTGGCGACATACCCGGGTTTGAGGACCTGGCGACATACCCGGGTATGAGGACTTTTCCGGATCTGGCGACATACCCGGGTATGAGGACTTTTCCAGATCTGGCGACATACCCGGGTATGAAGACTTTTCCCAATCTGGCGACATACCCGGGTATGAGGACTTTTCCGGATCTGGCGACATACCCGTTATGAGGACTTTTCCGGATTTGGCGACATACGCGGGTAGGAGGACTTTTCCGGATCTGGCGACATACCCGGTAATGAGGACTTTTCTGGATCTGGCGACATACCCGGGTATGAAGACTTTTCCCAATCTGGTGACATACCCGGGTATGAAGACTTTTCCCAATCTGGCGACATTCCCGGGTATGTGGACTTTTCAGGATCTGGCGACATACTCGTGTATGTGGACTTTTCCTAATCTGGCGATATACCCGGGTATGAAGAATTTTCCGGATCTCGCGAAATACATGGGTATAAGGACTTTTCCGGATCTGGCGACATACCCGGGTAAGAGGACTTGTCCAGAACTGGCGACATACCCGGCCGGGTATGAGGACTTTTCCGGCTCTGGCGACATACCCGGGTATGAAGACTTTTCCGGATCTCGTGAAATACCCGGGTATGAGGACTTTTCCGGATCTGGTGACATACCCGGGTATGAGGACATTTCAGGATCTGCCGACATACCCGGGTAAGAGGACTTTTCCGGAACTGGCGACATACCCGGGTATGAGGACTTTTCCGGATCTGGCGACATACCCGGGTATGAGGACTTTTCCAGATCTGGCGACATACCCGGGTACGAAGATACCCGGGAATGAGGACTTTTCCGGATTTGGTGACATACCCGGGTATGAGGACTTTTCCGCATCCTGCGACATACCCGGATATGAGGACTTTTCCGAATCTGGCAACATACCCGGGTATGAGTACTTTTCCGGATCTGGTGACATACCCGGGTATGAGAACACCCGTGTATGAGGACTTTTCCGGATCTGACGACATACCCGGATATGAGGACTTTTCCGGATCTGGCGACATACCCGGGTTTGAGGACTTTTCCGGATCTGGCGACATACCCGGGTATGAGGAATTTTCCGGATCTGGCGACATACCCGGTTATGAGGTCTTTTCCGGATCTGATGACATACCCGGGTATGAGGACTTTTCCTGATCTGGCGACATACTCGTGTATGTGGACTTTTCCGAATCTGGCGACATACCCGGGTATGAAGACTTTTCCGGATCTCGCGAAATACCTGTGTATGAGGACATTTCCGGATCTGGCGACATACCCGGGTATGAGGACTTTTCCGGATCTGGAGACATACCCTGGTATGAGGACTTTTCCGGATCTGGCGACATACCCGTTATGAGGACTTTTCCGGATCTGGCGACATACCCAGGTATGAGGACTTTTCAGGATCTGCCGACATACCCGGGTATGAGGACATTTCCGGATCTGGCGACATACCCGGGTATGAGGACTTTTCCGGATCTGGAGACATACCCGGGTATGAGGACTTTTCCGGATCTGGCGACATACCCGGGTTTGAGGACCTGGCGACATACCCGGGTATGAGGACTTTTCCGGATCTGGCGACATACCCGGGTATGAGGACTTTTCCGGATCTGGTGACATACCCGGGTATGAGGACTTTTCCGGATCTGGCGACATACCCGTTATGAGGACTTTTCCGGATTTGGCGACATACCCGGGTAGGAGGACTTTTCCGGATCTGGCGACATACCCGGTAATGAGGACTTTTCCGGATCTGGCGACATACCCGGGTATGAAGACTTTTCCCAATCTGGCGACATACCCGGGTATGAAGACTTTTCCCAATCTGGTGACATTCCCGGGTATGTGGACTTTTCAGGATCTGGCGACATACTCGTGTATGTGGACTTTTCCTAATCTGGCGATATACCCGGGTATGAAGAATTTTCCGGATCTCGCGAAATACATGGGTATAAGGACTTTTCCGGATCTGGTGACATACCCGGGTAAGAGGACTTGTCCAGAACTGGCGACATACCCGGGTATGAGGACTTTTCCGGCTCTGGCGACATACCCGGGTATGAAGACTTTTCCGGATCTCGCGAAATACCCGGGTATGAGGACTTTTCCGGATCTGGTGACATACCCGGGTATGAGGACATTTCAGGTTCTGGCGACATACCCGGGTAAGAGGACTTTTCCGGAACTGGCGACATACCCGGGTATGAGGACTTTTCCGGATCTGGCGACATACCCGGGTATGAGGACATTTCCGTATCTGGCGACATACCCGGGTATAAGGACTTTTCCAGATCTGGCGACATACTCGTGTATGTGGACTTTTCCGAATCTGGCGACATACCCGGGTATGAAGACTTTTCCGGATCTCGCGAAATACCTGTGTATGAGGACATTTCCGGATCTGGCGACATACCCGGGTATGAGGACTTTTCCGGATCTGGAGACATACCCGGGTATGAGGACTTTTCCGGATCTGGCGACATACCCGGGTTTGAGGACCTGGCGACATACCCGGGTATGAGGACTTTTCCGGATCTGGCGACATACCCTGTTATGAGGACTTTTCCGGATCTGGCGACATGCCCGTTATGAGGACTTTTCCGGATCTGGCGACATACCCGGGTATGAGGACTTTTCAGGATCTGCCGACATACCCGGGTATGAGGACATTTCCGGATCTGGCGACATACCCGGGTATGAGGACTTTTCCGGATCTGGCGACATACCCGGGTTTGAGGACCTGGCGACATACCCGGGTATGAGGACTTTTCCGGATCTGGCGACATACCCGGGTATGAGGACTTTTCCGGATCTGGAGACATACCCGGGTATGAGGACTTTTCCGGATCTGGCGACATACCCGTTATGATGACTTTTCCGGATTTGGCGACATACCCGGGTAGGAGGACTTTTCCGGATCTGGCGACATACCCGGTAATGAGGACTTTTCCGGATCTGGCGACATACCCGGGTATGAAGACTTTTCCCAATCTGGCGACATACCCGGGTATGAAGACTTTTCCCAATCTGGCGACATTCCCGGGTATGTGGACTTTTCAGGATCTGGCGACATACTCGTGTGTGTGGACTTTTCCGAATCTGGCGACATACCCGGGTATGAGGACATTTCCGGATCTGGCGACATACCCGGGTATGAGGACTTTTCCGGATCTGGAGACATACCCGGGTATGAGGACTTTTCCGGATCTGGCGACATACCCGGGTTTGAGGACCTGGCGACATACCCGGGTATGAGGACTTTTCCGGATCTGGCGACATACCCGGGTATGAGGACTTTTCCAGATCTGGCGACATACCCGGGTATGAAGACTTTTCCCAATCTGGCGACATACCCGGGTATGAGGACTTTTCCGGATCTGGCGACATACCCGTTATGAGGACTTTTCCGGATTTGGCGACATACCCGGGTATGAGGACTTTTCCGGAACTGGCGACATACCCGGTAATGAGGACTTTTCCGGATCTGGCGACATACCCGGGTATGAAGACTTTTCCCAATCTGGCGACATACCCGGGTATGAAGACTTTTCCCAATCTGGCGACATTCCCGGGTATGTGGACTTTTCAGGATCTGGCGACATACTCGTGTATGTGGACTTTTCCTAATCTGGCGATATACCCGGGTATGAAGAATTTTCCGGATCTCGCGAAATACATGGGTATAAGGACTTTTCCGGATCTGGCGACATACCCGGGTAAGAGGACTTGTCCAGAACTGGCGACATACCCGGGTATGAGGACTTTTCCGGATCTCGCGAAATACCTGTGTATGAGGACATTTCCGGATCTGGCGACATACCCGGGTATGAGGACTTTTCCGGATCTGGAGACATACCCGGGTATGAGGACTTTTCCGGATCTGGCGACATACCCGGGTTTGAGGACCTGGCGACATACCCGGGTATGAGGACTTTTCCGGATCTGGCGACATACCCTGTTATGAGGACTTTTCCGGATCTGGCGACATGCCCGTTATGAGGACTTTTCCGGATCTGGCGACATACCCGGGTATGAGGACATTTCCGGATCTGGCGACATACCCGGGTATGAGGACTTTTCCGGATCTGGCGACATACCCGGGTTTGAGGACCTGGCGACATACCCGGGTATGAGGACTTTTCCGGATCTGGCGACATACCCGTGTATGAGGACTTTTCCGGATCTGGAGACATACCCGGGTATGAGGACTTTTCCGGATCTGGCGACATACCCGTTATGAGGACTTTTCCGGATTTGGCGACATACCCGGGTAGGAGGACTTTTCCGGATCTGGCGACATACCCGGTAATGAGGACTTTTCCGGATCTGGCGACATACCCGGGTATGAAGACTTTTCCCAATCTGGCGACATACCCGGGTATGAAGACTTTTCCCAATCTGGCGACATTCCCGGGTATGTGGACTTTTCAGGATCTGGCGACATACTCGTGTATGTGGACTTTTCCGAATCTGGCGACATACCCGGGTATGAGGACATTTCCGGATCTGGCGACATACCCGGGTATGAGGACTTTTCCGGATCTGGAGACATACCCGGGTATGAGGACTTTTCCGGATCTGGCGACATACCCGGGTTTGAGGACCTGGCGACATACCCGGGTATGAGGACTTTTCCGGATCTGGCGACATACCCGGGTATGAGGACTTTTCCAGATCTGGCGACATACCCGGGTATGAAGACTTTTCCCAATCTGGCGACATACCCGGGTATGAGGACTTTTCCGGATCTGGCGACATACCCGTTATGAGGACTTTTCCGGATTTGGCGACATACCCGGGTAGGAGGACTTTTCCGGATCTGGCGACATACCCGGTAATGAGGACTTTTCCGGATCTGGCGACATACCCGGGTATGAAGACTTTTCCCAATCTGGCGACATACCCGGGTATGAAGACTTTTCCCAATCTGGCGACATTCCCGGGTATGTGGACTTTTCCGGATCTGGCGACATACCCGGGTTTGAGGACCTGGCGACATACCCGGGTATGAGGACTTTTCCGGATCTGGCGACATACCCGTGTATGAGGACTTTTCCGGATCTGGAGACATACCCGGGTATGAGGACTTTTCCGGATCTGGCGACATACCCGTTATGAGGACTTTTCCGGATTTGGCGACATACCCGGGTAGGAGGACTTTTCCGGATCTGGCGACATACCCGGTAATGAGGACTTTTCCGGATCTGGCGACATACCCGGGTATGAAGACTTTTCCCAATCTGGCGACATACCCGGGTATGAAGACTTTTCCCAATCTGGCGACATTCCCGGGTATGTGGACTTTTCAGGATCTGGCGACATACTCGTGTATGTGGACTTTTCCGAATCTGGCGACATACCCGGGTATGAGGACATTTCCGGATCTGGCGACATACCCGGGTATGAGGACTTTTCCGGATCTGGAGACATACCCGGGTATGAGGACTTTTCCGGATCTGGCGACATACCCGGGTTTGAGGACCTGGCGACATACCCGGGTATGAGGACTTTTCCGGATCTGGCGACATACCCTGTTATGAGGACTTTTCCGGATCTGGCGACATGCCCGTTATGAGGACTTTTCCGGATCTGGCGACATACCCGGGTATGAGGACTTTTCAGGATCTGCCGACATACCCGGGTATGAGGACATTTCCGGATCTGGCGACATACCCGGGTATGAGGACTTTTCCGGATCTGGCGACATACCCGGGTTTGAGGACCTGGCGACATACCCGGGTATGAGGACTTTTCCGGATCTGGCGACATACCCGGGTATGAGGACTTTTCCGGATCTGGAGACATACCCGGGTATGAGGACTTTTCCGGATCTGGCGACATACCCGTTATGATGACTTTTCCGGATTTGGCGACATACCCGGGTAGGAGGACTTTTCCGGATCTGGCGACATACCCGGTAATGAGGACTTTTCCGGATCTGGCGACATACCCGGGTATGAAGACTTTTCCCAATCTGGCGACATACCCGGGTATGAAGACTTTTCCCAATCTGGCGACATTCCCGGGTATGTGGACTTTTCAGGATCTGGCGACATACTCGTGTGTGTGGACTTTTCCGAATCTGGCGACATACCCGGGTATGAGGACATTTCCGGATCTGGCGACATACCCGGGTATGAGGACTTTTCCGGATCTGGAGACATACCCGGGTATGAGGACTTTTCCGGATCTGGCGACATACCCGGGTTTGAGGACCTGGCGACATACCCGGGTATGAGGACTTTTCCGGATCTGGCGACATACCCGGGTATGAGGACTTTTCCAGATCTGGCGACATACCCGGGTATGAAGACTTTTCCCAATCTGGCGACATACCCGGGTATGAGGACTTTTCCGGATCTGGCGACATACCCGTTATGAGGACTTTTCCGGATTTGGCGACATACCCGGGTATGAGGACTTTTCCGGAACTGGCGACATACCCGGTAATGAGGACTTTTCCGGATCTGGCGACATACCCGGGTATGAAGACTTTTCCCAATCTGGCGACATACCCGGGTATGAAGACTTTTCCCAATCTGGCGACATTCCCGGGTATGTGGACTTTTCAGGATCTGGCGACATACTCGTGTATGTGGACTTTTCCTAATCTGGCGATATACCCGGGTATGAAGAATTTTCCGGATCTCGCGAAATACATGGGTATAAGGACTTTTCCGGATCTGGCGACATACCCGGGTAAGAGGACTTGTCCAGAACTGGCGACATACCCGGGTATGAGGACTTTTCCGGATCTCGCGAAATACCTGTGTATGAGGACATTTCCGGATCTGGCGACATACCCGGGTATGAGGACTTTTCCGGATCTGGAGACATACCCGGGTATGAGGACTTTTCCGGATCTGGCGACATACCCGGGTTTGAGGACCTGGCGACATATCCGGGTATGAGGACTTTTCCGGATCTGGCGACATACCCTGTTATGAGGACTTTTCCGGATCTGGCGACATGCCCGTTATGAGGACTTTTCCGGATCTGGCGACATACCCGGGTATGAGGACATTTCCGGATCTGGCGACATACCCGGGTATGAGGACTTTTCCGGATCTGGCGACATACCCGGGTTTGAGGACCTGGCGACATACCCGGGTATGAGGACTTTTCCGGATCTGGCGACATACCCGTGTATGAGGACTTTTCCGGATCTGGAGACATACCCGGGTATGAGGACTTTTCCGGATCTGGCGACATACCCGTTATGAGGACTTTTCCGGATTTGGCGACATACCCGGGTAGGAGGACTTTTCCGGATCTGGCGACATACCCGGTAATGAGGACTTTTCCGGATCTGGCGACATACCCGGGTATGAAGACTTTTCCCAATCTGGCGACATACCCGGGTATGAAGACTTTTCCCAATCTGGCGACATTCCCGGGTATGTGGACTTTTCAGGATCTGGCGACATACTCGTGTATGTGGACTTTTCCGAATCTGGCGACATACCCGGGTATGAGGACATTTCCGGATCTGGCGACATACCCGGGTATGAGGACTTTTCCGGATCTGGAGACATACCCGGGTATGAGGACTTTTCCGGATCTGGCGACATACCCGGGTTTGAGGACCTGGCGACATACCCGGGTATGAGGACTTTTCCGGATCTGGCGACATACCCGGGTATGAGGACTTTTCCAGATCTGGCGACATACCCGGGTATGAAGACTTTTCCCAATCTGGCGACATACCCGGGTATGAGGACTTTTCCGGATCTGGCGACATACCCGTTATGAGGACTTTTCCGGATTTGGCGACATACCCGGGTAGGAGGACTTTTCCGGATCTGGCGACATACCCGGTAATGAGGACTTTTCCGGATCTGGCGACATACCCGGGTATGAAGACTTTTCCCAATCTGGCGACATACCCGGGTATGAAGACTTTTCCCAATCTGGCGACATTCCCGGGTATGTGGACTTTTCAGGATCTGGCGACATACTCGTGTATGTGGACTTTTCCTAATCTGGCGATATACCCGCGTATGAAGAATTTTCCGGATCTCGCGAAATACATGGGTATAAGGACTTTTCCGGATCTGGCGACATACCCGGGTAAGAGGACTTGTCCAGACCTGGCGACATACCCGGGTATGAGGACTTTTCCGGCTCTGGCGACATACCCGGGTATGAAGACTTTTCCGGATCTCGCGAAATACCCGGGTATGAGGACTTTTCCGGATCTGGTGACATACCCGGGTATGAGGACTTTTCCGGATCTGGTGACATACCCGGGTATGAGGACATTTCAGGATCTGGCGACATACCCGGGTAAGAGGACTTTTCCGGAACTGGCGACATACCCGGGTAAGAGGACTTGTCCAGAACTGGCGACATACCCGGGTATGAGGACTTTTCCGGCTCTGGCGACATACCCGGCGGGTATGAAGACTTTTCCGGATCTCGCGAAATACCCGGGTATGAGGACTTTTCCGGATCTGGTGACATACCCGGGTATGAGGACATTTCAGGATCTGCCGACATACCCGGGTAAGAGGACTTTTCCGGAACTGGCGACATACCCGGGTATGAGGACTTTTCCGGATCTGGCGACATACCCGGGTATGAGGACATTTCCGTATCTGGCGACATACCCGGGTATGAGGACTTTTCCAGATCTGGCGACATACCCGGGTACGAAGATACCCGGGAATGAGGACTTTTCCGGATTTGGTGACATACCCGGGTATGAGGACTTTTCCGCATCCTGCGACATACCCGGATATGAGGACTTTTCCGAATCTGGCAACATACCCGGGTATGAGTACTTTTCCGGATCTGGTGACATACCCGGGTATGAGAACACCCGTGTATGAGGACTTTTCCGGATCTGACGACATACCCGGATATGAGGACTTTTCCGGATCTGGCGACATACCCGGGTTTGAGGACTTTTCCGGATCTGGCGACATACCCGGGTATGAGGAATTTTCCGGATCTGGCGACATACCCGGGTATGAGGTCTTTTCTGGATCTGATGACATACCCGGGTATGAGGACTTTTCCTGATCTGGCGACATACCCGGGTATGAGGTATTTTCCGGATCTGATGACATACCCGTGTATGAGGACTTTTCCGGATCTGACGACATACCCGGATATGAGGACTTTTCCGGATCTGGCGACATACCCGGGTTTGAGGACTTTTCCGGATATGGTGACATACCCGGGTATGAGGACTTTTCCGCATCCTGCGACATACCAGGATATGAGGACTCTGGTGACATAACCGGGTATGAGGACTTGTCCAGAACTGGCGACATACCCGGGTATGAGGACTTTTCCGGCTCTGGCGACATAGCCGGGTATGAAGACTTTTCCGGATCTCGCGAAATACCCGGGTATGAGGACTTTTCCGGATCTGGTGACATACCCGGGTGTGAGGACATTTCAGGATCTGCCGACATACCCGGGTAAGAGGACTTTTCCAGAACTGGCGACATACCCGGGTATGAGGACATTTCAGGTTCTGGCGACATACCCGGGTAAGAGGACTTTTCCGGAACTGGCGACATACTCGGGTATGAGGACTTTTCCGGATCTGGCGACATACCCGGGTATGAGGACATTTCCATATCTGGCGACATACCCGGGTAAGAGGACTTTTCCGGAACTGGCGACATACCCGGGTATGAGGACATTTCAGGTTCTGGCGACATACCCGGGTAAGAGGACTTTTCCGGAACTGGCGACATACCCGGGTATGTGGACTTTTCCGGATCTGGCGACATACCCGGGTATGAAGACTCTTCCGGATCTCGCGAAATACCTGTGTATGAGGACATTTCCGGATCTGGCGACATACCCGGGTATGAGGACTTTTCCGGATCTGGAGACATACCCTGGTATGAGGACTTTTCCGGATCTGGCGACATACCCGTTATGAGGACTTTTCCGGATCTGGCGACATACCCAGGTATGAGGACTTTTCAGGATCTGCCGACACACCCGGGTATGAGGACATTTCCGGATCTGGCGACATACCCGGGTATGAGGACTTTTCCGGATCTGGAGACATACCCGGGTATGAGGACTTTTCCGGATCTGGCGACATACCCGGGTTTGAGGACCTGGCGACATACCCGGGTATGAGGACTTTTCCGGATCTGGCGACATACCCGGGTATGAGGACTTTTCCGGATCTGGTGACATACCCGGGTATGAGGACTTTTCCGGATCTGGCGACATACCCGGTAATGAGGACTTTTCCGGATCTGGCGACATACCCGGGTATGAAGACTTTTCCCAATCTGGCGACATACCCGGGTATGAAGACTTTTCCCAATCTGGTGACATTCCCGGGTATGTGGACTTTTCAGGATCTGGCGACATACTCGTGTATGTGGACTTTTCCTAATCTGGCGATATACCCGGGTATGAAGAATTTTCCGGATCTCGCGAAATACATGGGTATAAGGACTTTTCCGGATCTGGCGACATACCCGGGTAAGAGGACTTGTCCAGAACTGGCGACATACCCGGGTATGAGGACTTTTCCGGCTCTGGCGACATACCCGGGTATGAAGACTTTTCCGGATCTCGCGAAATACCCGGGTATGAGAACTTTTCCGGATCTGGTGACATACCCGGGTATGAGGACTTTTCCGGATCTGGAGACATACCCTGGTATGAGGACTTTTCCGGATCTGGCGACATACCCGTTATGAGGACTTTTCCGGCTCTGGCGACATACCCGGGTATGAAGACTTTTCCGGATCTCGCGAAATACCTGTGTATGAGGACATTTCCGGATCTGGCGACATACCCGGGTATGAGGACTTTTCCGGATCTGGAGACATACCCTGGTATGAGGACTTTTCCGGATCTGGCGACATACCCGTTATGAGGACTTTTCCGGATCTGGCGACATACCCAGGTATGAGGACTTTTCAGGATCTGCCGACACACCCGGGTATGAGGACATTTCCGGATCTGGCGACATACCCGGGTATGAGGACTTTTCCGGATCTGGAGACATACCCGGGTATGAGGACTTTTCCGGATCTGGCGACATACCCGGGTTTGAGGACCTGGCGACATACCCGGGTATGAGGACTTTTCCGGATCTGGCGACATACCCGGGTATGAGGACTTTTCCGGATCTGGTGACATACCCGGGTATGAGGACTTTTCCGGATCTGGCGACATACCCGGTAATGAGGACTTTTCCGGATCTGGCGACATACCCGGGTATGAAGACTTTTCCCAATCTGGCGACATACCCGGGTATGAAGACTTTTCCCAATCTGGTGACATTCCCGGGTATGTGGACTTTTCAGGATCTGGCGACATACTCGTGTATGTGGACTTTTCCTAATCTGGCGATATACCCGGGTATGAAGAATTTTCCGGATCTCGCGAAATACATGGGTATAAGGACTTTTCCGGATCTGGCGACATACCCGGGTAAGAGGACTTGTCCAGAACTGGCGACATACCCGGGTATGAGGACTTTTCCGGCTCTGGCGACATACCCGGGTATGAAGACTTTTCCGGATCTCGCGAAATACCCGGGTATGAGAACTTTTCCGGATCTGGTGACATACCCGGGTATGAGGACATTTCAGGTTCTGGCGACATACCCGGGTAAGAGGACTTTTCCGGAACTGGCGACATACCCGGGTATGAGGACTTTTCCGGATCTGGCGACATACCCGGGTATGAGGACATTTCCGTATCTGGCGACATACCCGGGTATGAGGACTTTTCCAGATCTGGCGACATACTCGTGTATGTGGACTTTTCCGAATCTGGCGACATACCCGGGTATGAAGACTTTTCCGGATCTCGCGAAATACCTGTGTATGAGGACATTTCCGGATCTGGCGACATACCCGGGTATGAGGACTTTTCCGGATCTGGAGACATGCCCGTTATGAGGACTTTTCCGGATCTGGCGACATACCCGGGTATGAGGACTTTTCAGGATCTGCCGACATACCCGGGTATGAGGACATTTCCGGATCTGGCGACATACCCGGGTATGAGGACTTTTCCGGATCTGGCGACATACCCGGGTTTGAGGACCTGGCGACATACCCGGGTATGAGGACTTTTCCGGATCTGGCGACATACCCGGGTATGAGGACTTTTCCGCATCTGGAGACATACCCGTGTATGAGGACTTTTCCGGATCTGGAGACATACCCGGGTATGAGGACTTTTCCGGATCTGGCGACATACCCGGGTATGAGGACTTTTCCGCATCTGGAGACATACCCGGGTATGAGGACTTTTCCGGATCTGGCGACATACCCGTTATGAGGACTTTTCCGGATTTGGTGACATACCCGGGTAGGATGACTTTTCCGGATCTGGCGACATACCTGGTAATGAGGACTTTTCCGGATCTGGCGACATACCCGGGTATGAAGACTTTTCCCAATCTGGCGACATACCCGGGTATGAAGACTTTTCCCAATCTGGCGACATTCCCGGGTATGTGGACTTTTCAGGATCTGGCGACATACTCGTGTATGTGGACTTTTCCGAATCTGGCGACATACCCGGGTATGAGGACATTTCCGGATCTGGCGACATACCCGGGTATGAGGACTTTTCCGGATCTGGAGACATACCCGGGTATGAGGACTTTTCCGGATCTGGCGACATACCCGGGTTTGAGGACCTGGCTACATACCCGGGTATGAGGACTTTTCCGGATCTGGCGACATACCCGGGTATGAGGACTTTTCCAGATCTGGCGACATACCCGGGTATGAAGACTTTTCCCAATCAGGCGACATACCCGGGTATGAGGACTTTTCCGGATCTGGCGACATACCCGTTATGAGGACTTTTCCGGATTTGGCGATATACCCGGGTAGGAGGACTTTTCCGGATCTGGCGACATACCCGGTAATGAGGACTTTTCCGGATCTGGCGACATACCCGGGTATGAAGACTTTTCCCAATCTAGCGACATACCCGGGTATGAAGACTTTTCCCAATCTGGCGACATTCCCGGGTATGTGGACTTTTCAGGATCTGGCGACATACTCGTGTGTGTGGACTTTTCCTAATCTGGCGATATACCCGGGTATGAAGAATTTTCCGGATCTCGCAAAATACATGGGTATAAGGACTTTTCCGGATCTGGCGACATACCCGGGTAAGAGGACTTGTCCAGAACTGGCGACATACCCGGGTATGAGGACTTTTCCGGATCTCGCGAAATACCTGTGTATGAGGACATTTCCGGATCTGGCGACATACCCGGGTATGAGGACTTTTCCGGATCTGGAGACATACCCGGGTATGAGGACTTTTCCGGATCTGGCGACATACCCGGGTTTGAGGACCTGGCGACATACCCGGGTATGAGGACTTTTCCGGATCTGGCGACATACCCTGTTATGAGGACTTTTCCGGATCTGGCGACATGCCCGTTATGAGGACTTTTCCGGATCTGGCGACATACCCGGGTATGAGGACATTTCCGGATCTGGCGACATACCCGGGTATGAGGACTTTTCCGGATCTGGCGACATACCCGGGTTTGAGGACCTGGCGACATTCCCGGGTATGAGGACTTTTCCGGATCTGGCGACATACCCGGGTATGAGGACTTTTCCGCATCTGGAGACATACCCGTGTATGAGGACTTTTCCGGATCTGGAGACATACCCGGGTATGAGGACTTTTCCGGATCTGGCGACATACCCGGGTATGAGGACTTTTCCGCATCTGGAGACATACCCGGGTAGGAGGACTTTTCCGGATCTGGCGACATACCTGGTAATGAGGACTTTTCCGGATCTGGCGACATACCCGGGTATGAAGACTTTTCCCAATCTGGCGACATACCCGGGTATGAAGACTTTTCCCAATCTGGCGACATTCCCGGGTATGTGGACTTTTCAGGATCTGGCGACATACTCGTGTATGTGGACTTTTCCGAATCTGGCGACATACCCGGGTATGAGGACATTTCCGGATCTGGCGACATACCCGGGTATGAGGACTTTTCCGGATCTGGAGACATACCCGGGTATGAGGACTTTTCCGGATCTGGCGACATACCCGGGTTTGAGGACATGGCTACATACCCGGGTATGAGGACTTTTCCGGATCTGGCGACATACCCGGGTATGAGGACTTTTGCAGATCTGGCGACATACCCGGGTATGAAGACTTTTCCCAATCAGGCGACATACCCGGGTATGAGGACTTTTCCGGATCTGGCGACATACCCGTTATGAGGACTTTTCCGGATTTGGCGATATACCTGGGTAGGAGGACTTTTCCGGATCTGGCGACATACCCGGTAATGAGGACTTTTCCGGATCTGGCGACATACCCGGGTATGAAGACTTTTCCCAATCTGGCGACATACCCGGGTATGAAGACTTTTCCCAATCTGGCGACATTCCCGGGTATGTGGACTTTTCAGGATCTGGCGACATACTCGTGTATGTGGACTTTTCCTAATCTGGCGATATACCCGGGTATGAAGAATTTTCCGGATCTCGCAAAATACATGGGTATAAGGACTTTTCCGGATCTGGCGACATACCCGGGTAAGAGGACTTGTCCAGAACTGGCGACATACCCGGGTATGAGGACTTTTCCGGATCTCGCGAAATACCTGTGTATGAGGACATTTCCGGATCTGGCGACATACCCGGGTATGAGGACTTTTCCGGATCTGGAGACATACCCGGGTATGAGGACTTTTCCGGATCTGGCGACATACCCGGGTTTGAGGACCTGGCGACATACCCGGGTATGAGGACTTTTCCGGATCTGGCGACATACCCTGTTATGAGGACTTTTCCGGATCTGGCGACATGCCCGTTATGAGGACTTTTCCGGATCTGGCGACATACCCGGGTTTGAGGACCTGGCGACATACCCGGGTATGAGGACTTTTCCGGATCTGGCGACATACCCGGGTATGAGGACTTTTCCGGATCTGGAGACATACCCGGATATGAGGACTTTTCCGGATCTGGCGACATACCCGTTATGAGGACTTTTCCGGATTTGGCGACATACCCGGGTAGGAGGACTTTTCCGGATCTGGCGACATACCCGGTAATGAGGACTTTTCCGGATCTGGCGACATACCCGGGTATGAAGACTTTTCCCAATCTGGCGACATACCCGGGTATGAAGACTTTTCCCAATCTGGCGACATTCCCGGGTATGTGGACTTTTCAGGATCTGGCGACATACTCGTGTATGTGGACTTTTCCGAATCTGGCGACATACCCGGGTATGAGGACATTTCCGGATCTGGCGACATACCCGGGTATGAGGACTTTTCCGGATCTCGCGAAATACCTGTGTATGAGGACATTTCCGGATCTGGCGACATACCCGCGTATGAGGACTTTTCCGGATCTGGAGACATACCCGGGTATGAGGACTTTTCCGGATCTGGCGACATACCCGGGTTTGAGGACCTGGCGACATACCCGGGTATGAGGACTTTTCCGGATCTGGCGACATACCCTGTTATGAGGACTTTTCCGGATCTGGCGACATGCCCGTTATGAGGACTTTTCCGGATCTGGCAACATACCCGGGTATGAGGACTTTTCCGGATCTGGAGACATACCCGGGTATGAGGACTTTTCCGGATCTGGCGACATACCCGTTATGAGGACTTTTCCGGATTTGGCGACATACCCGGGTAGGAGGACTTTTCCGGATCTGGCGACATACCCGGTAATGAGGACTTTTCCGGATCTGGCGACATACCCGGGTATGAAGACTTTTCCCAATCTGGCGACATACCCGGGTATGAAGACTTTTCCCAATCTGGCGACATTCCCGGGTATGTGGACTTTTCAGGATCTGGCGACATACTCGTGTATGTGGACTTTTCCGAATCTGGCGACATACCCGGGTATGAGGACATTTCCGGATCTGGCGACATACCCGGGTTTGAGGACTTTTCCGGATCTGGAGACATACCCGGGTGTGAGGACTTTTCCGGATCTGGCGACATACCCGGGTTTGAGGACCTGGCGACATACCCGGGTATGAGGACTTTTCCGGATCTGGCGACATACCCGGGTATGAGGACTTTTCCAGATCTGGCGACATACCCGGGTATGAAGACTTTTCCCAATCTGGCGACATACCCGGGTATGAGGACTTTTCCGGATCTGGCGACATACCCGGGTTTGAGGACCTGGCGACATACCCGGGTATGAGGACTTTTCCGGATCTGGCGACATACCCAGGTATGAGGACTTTTCCAGATCTGGCGACATACCCGGGTATGAAGACTTTTCCCAATCTGGCGACATACCCGGGTATGAGGACTTTTCCGGATCTGGCGACATACCCGTTATGAGGACTTTTCCGGATTTGGCGACATACCCGGGTATGAGGACTTTTCCGGATCTCGCGAAATACCTGTGTATGAGGACATTTCCGGATCTGGCGACATACCCGGGTATGAGGACTTTTCCGGATCTGGAGACATACCCGGGTATGAGGACTTTTCCGGATCTGGCGACATACCCGGGTTTGAGGACCTGGCGACATACCCGGGTATGAGGACTTTTCCGGATCTGGCGACATACCCTGTTATGAGGACTTTTCCGGATCTGGCGACATGCCCGTTATGAGGACTTTTCCGGATCTGGCGACATACCCGGGTATGAGGACATTTCCGGATCTGGCGACATACCCGGGTATGAGGACTTTTCCGGATCTGGCGACAAACCCGGGTTTGAGGACCTGGCGACATACCCGGGTATGAGGACTTTTCCGGATCTGGCGACATACCCGGGTATGAGGACTTTTCCGGATCTGGAGACATACCCGGGTATGAGGACTTTTCCGGATCTGGCGACATACCCGTTATGAGGACTTTTCCGGATTTGGCGACATACCCGGGTAGGAGGACTTTTCCGGATCTGGCGACATACCCGGTAATGAGGACTTTTCCGGATCTGGCGACATACCCGGGTATGAAGACTTTTCACAATCTGGCGACATACCCGGGTATGAAGACTTTTCCCAATCTGGCGACATTCCCGGGTATGTGGACTTTTTAGGATCTGGCGACATACTCGTGTATGTGGACTTTTCCGAATCTGGCGACATACCCGGGTATGAGGACATTTCCGGATCTGGCGACATACCCGGGTATGAGGACTTTTCCGGATCTGGAGACATACCCGGGTATGAGGACTTTTCCGGATCTGGCGACATACCCGGGTTTGAGGACCTGGCGACATACCCGGGTATGAGGACTTTTCCGGATCTGGCGACATACCCGGGTATGAGGACTTTTCCAGATCTGGCGACATACCCGGGTATGAAGACTTTTCCCAATCTGGCGACATACCCGGGTATGAGGACTTTTCCGGATCTGGCGACATACCCGTTATGAGGACTTTTCCGGATTTGGCGACATACCCGGGTAGGAGGACTTTTCCGGATCTGGCGACAAACCCGGTAATGAGGACTTTTCCGGATCTGGCGACATACCCGGGTATGAAGACTTTTCCCAATCTGGCGACATACCCGGGTATGAAGACTTTTCCCAATCTGGCAACATTCCCGGGTATGTGGACTTTTCAGGATCTGGCGACATACTCGTGTATGTGGACTTTTCCTAATCTGGCGATATACCCGGGTATGAAGAATTTTCCGGATCTCGCGAAATACATGGGTATAAGGACTTTTCCGGATCTGGCGACATACCCGGGTAAGAGGACTTGTCCAGAACTGGCGACATACCCGGGTATGAGGACTTTTCCGGCTCTGGCGACATACCCGGGTATGAAGACTTTTCCGGATCTCGCGAAATACCCGGGTATGAGGACTTTTCCGGATCTGGTGACATACCCGGGTATGAGGACTTTTCCGGATCTGGTGACATACCCGGGTATGAGGACATTTCAGGATCTGGCGACATACCCGGCCGGGTAAGAGGACTTTTCCGGAACTGGCGACATACCCGGGTAAGAGGACTTGTCCAGAACTGGCGACATACCCGGGTATGAGGACTTTTCCGGCTCTGGCGACATACCCGGGTATGAAGACTTTTCCGGATCTCGCGAAATACCCGGGTATGAGGACTTTTCCGGATCTGGTGACATACCCGGGTATGAGGACATTTCAGGATCTGCCGACATACCCGGGTAAGAGTACTTTTCCGGAACTGGCGACATACCCGGGTATGAGGACTTTTCCGGATCTGGCGACATACCTGGGTATGAGGACATTTCCGTATCTGGCGACATACCCGGGTATGAGGACTTTTCCAGATCTGGCGACATACCCGGGTACGAAGATACCCGGGAATGAGGACTTTTCCGGATTTGGTGACATACCCGGGTATGAGGACTTTTCCGCATCCTGCGACATACCCGGATATGAGGACTTTTCCGAATCTGGCAACATACCCGGGTATGAGTACTTTTCCGGATCTGGTGACATACCCGGGTATGAGAACACCCGTGTATGAGGACTTTTCCGGATCTGACGACATACCCGGATATGAGGACTTTTCCGGATCTGGCGACATACCCGGGTTTGAGGACTTTTCCGGATCTGGCGACATACCCGGGTATGAGGAATTTTCCGGATCTGGCGACATACCCGGGTATGAGGTCTTTTCCGGATCTGATGACATACCCGGGTATGAGGACTTTTCCTGATCTGGCGACATACCCGGGTATGAGGTATTTTCTGGATCTGATGACATACCCGTGTATGAGGACTTTTCCGGATCTGACGACATACCCGGATATGAGGACTTTTCCGGATCTGGCGACATACCCGGGTTTGAGGACTTTTCCGGATCTGGCGACATACCCGGGTATGAGGATTTTTCCGGGTCTGGCGACATACCCGGGTATGAGTTCTTTTCCGGATCTGATGACATAACCGGGTATGAGGTCTTTTCCGGATCTGATGACATACCCGGGTATGAGGACTTTTCCTGATCAGGCAACATACCCGGATATGAGGACTTTTCCGGATATGGCGACATACCCGGGTATGAGGACTTTTCCGGATCTGGCGACATACCTGGGTAAGAGGACTTTTCCAGAACTGGCGACATACCCGGGTATGAGTACTTTTCCGTCTCTGGCGACATACCCGGGTATGAGGACATTTCCGGATCTAGCGACATACCTGGGTAAGAGGACTTTTCCAGAACTGGCGACATACCCGGGTATGAGTACTTTTCCGTCCCTGGCGACATACCCGGGTATGAGGACATTTCCGGATCTGGCGACATACCCGGGTATGAGGACTGTTCCGGATTTGGTGACATACCCGGGTATGAGGACTTTTCCGCATTCTGCGGCATACCCGGATATGACGACTTTGCCACATCCGGCAACATACCCGGATATGAGGACTTTTCCGGATCTGGCGACATACCTGGGTAAGAGGACTTTTCCAGAACTGGCGACATACCCGGGTATGAGTACTTTTCCGTCTCTGGCGACATACCCGGGTATGAGGACTTTTCCAGATCTGGCGACATACCCGGATATGATGACATTTCCGGATACCCGCGTATGAGGTCTTTTCCGGATATGGCGACATGCCCGGGTATGAGGACTTTTCCGAATACTGCGACATACCCGGATATGAGGACCTTTCCGGATATGGCGACATACCCGGGTATGGTAACATACCCGGGTGTGAGGACTTTTTCGGATCTGGCGACATACCCGAGTATGAGGACTTTTCCGGATCTGGCGACATACCCGGGTATGAGGACTTTTCCGGATCTGGCGACATACCCGGGAATGAGGACTTTTCCGGATCTGGCGACATACCCGGGTATGAAGACTTTTCCCAATCTGGCGACATACCCGGGTATGAAGACTTTTCCCAATCTGGCGACATTCCCGGGAATGTGGACTTTTCAGGATCTGGCGACATACTCGTGTATGTGGACTTTTCCGAATCTGGCGACATACCCGGGTATGAGGACATTTCCAGATCTGGCGACATACCCGGGTATGAGGACTTTTCCGGATCTGGAGACATACCCGGGTATGAGGACTTTTCCGGATCTGGCGACATACCCGGGTTTGAGGACCTGGCGACATACCCGGGTATGAGGACTTTTCCGGATCTGGCGACATACCCGGGTATGAGGACTTTTCCAGATCTGGCGACATACCCGGGTATGAAGACTTTTCCCAATCTGGCGACATACCCGGGTATGAGGACTTTTCCGGATCTGGCGACATACCCGTTATGAGGACTTTTCCGGATTTGGCGACATACCCGGGTAGGAGGACTTTTCCGGATCTGGCGACAAACCCGGTAATGAGGACTTTTCCGGATCTGGCGACATACCCGGGTATGAAGACTTTTCCCAATCTGGCGACATACCCGGGTATGAAGACTTTTCCCAATCTGGCGACATTCCCGGGTATGTGGACTTTTCAGGATCTGGCGACATACTCGTGTATGTGGACTTTTCCTAATCTGGCGATATACCCGGGTATGAAGAATTTTCCGGATCTCGCGAAATACATGGGTATAAGGACTTTTCCGGATCTGGCGACATACCCGGGTAAGAGGACTTGTCCAGAACTGGCAACATACCCGGGTATGAGGACTTTTCCGGCTCTGGCGACATACCCGGGTATGAAGACTTTTCCGGATCTCGCGAAATACCCGGGTATGAGGACTTTTCCGGATCTGGTGACATACCCGGGTATGAGGACTTTTCCGGATCTGGTGACATACCCGGGTATGAGGACATTTCAGGATCTGGCGACATACCCGGGTAAGAGGACTTTTCCGGAACTGGCGACATACCCGGGTAAGAGGACTTGTCCAGAACTGGCGACATACCCGGGTATGAGGACTTTTCCGGCTCTGGCGACATACCCGGGTATGAAGACTTTTCCGGATCTCGCGAAATACCCGGGTATGAGGTCTTTTCCGGATCTGGTGACATACCCGGGTATGAGGACATTTCAGGATCTGCCGACATACCCGGGTAAGAGTACTTTTCCGGAACTGGCGACATACCCGGGTATGAGGACTTTTCCGGATCTGGCGACATACCCGGGTATGAGGACATTTCCGTATCTGGCGACATACCCGGGTATGAGGACTTTTCCAGATCTGGCGACATACCCGGGTACGAAGATACCCGGGAATGAGGACTTTTCCGGATTTGGTGACATACCCGGGTATGAGGACTTTTCCGCATCCTGCGACATACCCGGATATGAGGACTTTTCCGAATCTGGCAACATACCCGGGTATGAGTACTTTTCCGGATCTGGTGACATACCCGGATATGAGAACACCCGTGTATGAGGACTTTTCCGGATCTGACGACATACCCGGATATGAGGACTTTTCCGGATCTGGCGACATACCCGGGTTTGAGGACTTTTCCGGATCTGGCGACATACCCGGGTATGAGGAATTTTCCGGATCTGGCGACATACCCGGGTATGAGGTCTTTTCCGGATCTGATGACATACCCGGGTATGAGGACTTTTCCTGATCTGGCGACATACCCGGGTATGAGGTATTTTCCGGATCTGATGACATACCCGTGTATGAGGACTTTTCCGGATCTGACGACATACCTGGATATGAGGACTTTTCCGGATCTGGCGACATACCCGGGTTTGAGGACTTTTCCGGATCTGGTGACATACCCGGGTATGAGGATTTTTCCGGGTCTGGCGACATACCCGGGTATGAGTTCTTTTCCGGATCTGATGACATAACCGGGTATGAGGTCTTTTCCGGATCTGATGACATACCCGGGTATGAGGACTTTTCCTGATCTGGCAACATACCCGGATATGAGGACTTTTCCGGATATGGCGACATACCCGGGTATGAGGACTTATCCGGATCTGGCGACATACCTGGGTAAGAGGACTTTTCCAGAACTGGCGACATACCCGGGTATGAGTACTTTTCCGTCTCTGGCGACATACCCGGGTATGAGGACATTTCCGGATCTAGCGACATACCTGGGTAAGAGGACTTTTCCAGAACTGGCGACATACCCGGGTATGAGTACTTTTCCGTCCCTGGCGACATACCCGGGTATGAGGACATTTCCGGATCTGGCGACATACCCGGGTATGAGGACTGTTCCGGATTTGGTGACATACCCGGGTATGAGGACTTTTCCGCATTCTGCGGCATACCCGGATATGACGACTTTGCCACATCCGGCAACATACCCGGATATGAGGACCTTTCCGGATCTGGCGACATACCTGGGTAAGAGGACTTTTCCAGAACTGGCGACATACCCGGGTATGAGTACTTTTCCGTCTCTGGCGAGATACCCGGGTATGAGGACTTTTCCGGATCTGGCGACATACCCGGATATGATGACATTTCCGGATACCCGCGTATGAGGTCTTTTCCGGATATGGCGACATGCCCGGGTATGAGGACTTTTCCGAATACTGCGACATACCCGGATATGAGGACCTTTCCGGATATGGCGACATACCCGGGTATGAGGACTTTTCCGGATCTGGCGACATACCCGGGAATGAGGACTTTTCCGGATCTGGCGACATACCCGGGTATGAAGACTTTTCCCAATCTGGCGACATACCCGGTTATGAAGACTTTTCTCAATCTGGCGACATAGACGGGTATGAGGACTTTTCAGGATCTGGCGACATACCCGTGTATGTGGACGTTTCAGAATCTGGCGACATACCCGTTATGAGGACTTTTCCGGATCTGGCGACATACCCGGGTATGAGGACTTTTCAGGATCTGGCGACATACCCGGGTATGAGGACATTTCCAGATCTGGCGACCTACCCGGGCATGAGGACTTTTCCGGATCTGGAGACATACCCGGGTATGAGGACTTTTCCGGATCTGGCGACATACCCGGGTTTGAGGACCTGGCGACATACCCGGGTATGAGGACTTTTCCGGATCTGGCGACATACCCGGGTGTGAGGACTTTTCCGGATCTGGCGACATACCCGTTATGAGGACTTTTCCGGATCTGGCGACATACCCGGGTATGAGGACTTTTCCGGATCTGGCGACATACACGGTAATGAGGACTTTTCCGGATCTGGCGACATACCCGGGTATGAAGACTTTTCCCAATCTGGCGACATACCCGGGTATGAAGACTTTTCCCAATCTGGCGACATACCCGGGTATGTGGACTTTTCAGGATCTGGTGACATACTCGTGTATGTGGACTTTTCCGAATCTGGCGACATACCCGGGTATGAAGACTTTTCCGGATCTCGCGAAATACCTGGGTATGAGGACTTTTCCGGATCTGGCGACATACCCGGGTATGAGGACTTTTCGGGATCTGCCGACATACCCGGGTATGAGGACATTTCCGGATCTGGCGACATACCCGGGTATGAGGACTTTTCCGGATCTGGAGACATACCCGGGTATGAGGACTTTTCCGGCTCTGGCGACATACCCGGGTTTGAGGACCTGGCGACATACCCGGGTATGAGGACTTTTCCGGATCTGGCGACATACCCGGGTATGAGGACTTTTCCGGATCTGGCGACATACCCGTTATGAGGACTTTTCCGGATCTGGCGACATACCCGGGTATGAGGACTTTTCCGGATCTGGCGACATACCCGGTAATGAGGATTTTTCCGGCTCTGGCGACATACCCGTGTATGAAGACTTTTCCAGATCTCGCGACATACCCGGGTATGAGGACTTTTCCGGATCTGGTGACATACCCGGGTATGAGGACATTTCAGGATCTGGCGACATACCCGGGTAAGAGGACTTTTCCGGAACTGGCAACATACCCGGGTATGAGGACTTTTCCAGATCTGGTGACATACCCGGGTACGAAGATACCCGGGAATGAGGACTTTTCCGGATTTGGTGACATACCCGGGTAAGAGGACTTTTCCGGAACTGGCGACATACCCGGGTAAGAGGACTTGTCCAGAACTGGCGACATACCCGGGTATGAGGACTTTTCCGGCTCTGGCGACATACCCGGGTATGAAGACTTTTCCGGATCTCGCGAAATACCCGGGTATGAGGACTTTTCCGGATCTGGTGACATACCCGGGTATGAGGACATTTCAGGATCTGCCGACATACCCGGGTAAGAGTACTTTTCCGGAACTGGCGACATACCCGGGTATGAGGACTTTTCCGGATCTGGCGACATACCCGGGTATGAGGACATTTCCGTATCTGGCGACATACCCGGGTATGAGGACTTTTCCAGATCTGGCGACATACCCGGGTACGAAGATACCCGGGAATGAGGACTTTTCCGGATCTGACGACATACCCGGATATGAGGACTTTTCCGGATCTGGCGACATACCCGGGTTTGAGGACTTTTCCGGATCTGGCGACATACCCGGGTATGAGGAATTTTCCGGATCTGGCGACATACCCGGGTATGAGGTCTTTTCCGGATCTGATGACATACCCGGGTATGAGGACTTTTCCTGATCTGGCGACATACCCGGGTATGAGGTATTTTCCGGATCTGATGACATACCCGTGTATGAGGACTTTTCCGGATCTGACGACATACCCGGATATGAGGACTTTTCCGGATCTGGCGACATACCCGGGTTTGAGGACTTTTCCGGATCTGGCGACATACCCGGGTATGAGGATTTTTCCGGGTCTGGCGACATACCCGGGTATGAGTTCTTTTCCGGATCTGATGACATAACCGGGTATGAGGTCTTTTCCGGATCTGATGACATACCCGGGTATGAGGACTTTTCCTGATCTGGCAACATACCCGGATATGAGGACTTTTCCGGATATGGCGACATACCCGGGTATGAGGACTTTTCCGGATCTGGCGACATACCTGGGTAAGAGGACTTTTCCAGAACTGGCGACATACCCGGGTATGAGTACTTTTCCGTCTCTGGCGACATACCCGGGTATGAGGACATTTCCGGATCTAGCGACATACCTGGGTAAGAGGACTTTTCCAGAACTGGCGACATACCCGGGTATGAGTACTTTTCCGTCCCTGGCGACATACCCGGGTATGAGGACATTTCCGGATCTGGCGACATACCCGGGTATGAGGACTGTTCCGGATTTGGTGACATACCCGGGTATGAGGACTTTTCCGCATTCTGCGGCATACCCGGATATGACGACTTTGCCACATCCGGCAACATACCCGGATATGAGGACTTTTCCGGATCTGGCGACATACCTGGGTAAGAGGACTTTTCCAGAACTGGCGACATACCCGGGTATGAGTACTTTTCCGTCTCTGGCGACATACCCGGGTATGAGGACTTTTCCGGATCTGGCGACATACCCGGATATGATGACATTTCCGGATACCCGCGTATGAGGTCTTTTCCGGATATGGCGACATGCCCGGGTATGAGGACTTTTCCGAATACTGCGACATACCCGGATATGAGGACCTTTCCGGATATGGCGACATACCCGGGTATGGTAACATACCCGGGTGTGAGGACTTTTTCGGATCTGGCGACATACCCGAGTATGAGGACTTTTCCGGATCTGGCAACATACCCGGGTATGAGGACTTTTCCGGATCTGGCGACATACCCGGGAATGAGGACTTTTCCGGATCTGGCGACATACCCGGGTATGAAGACTTTTCCCAATCTGGCGACATACCCGGTTATGAAGACTTTTCTCAATCTGGCGACATAGACGGGTATGAGGACTTTTCAGGATCTGGCGACATACCCGTGTATGTGGACGTTTCAGAATCTGGCGACATACCCGTTATGAGGACTTTTCCGGATCTGGCGACATACCCGGGTATGAGGACTTTTCAGGATCTGGCGACATACCCGGGTATGAGGACATTTCCAGATCTGGCGACATACCCGGGCATGAGGACTTTTCCGGATCTGGAGACATACCCGGGTATGAGGACTTTTCCGGATCTGGCGACATACCCGGGTTTGAGGACCTGGCGACATACCCGGGTATGAGGACTTTTCTGGATCTGGCGACATACCCGGGTATGAGGACTTTTCCGGATCTGGCGACATACCCGTTATGAGGACTTTTCCGGATCTGGCGACATACCCGGGTATGAGGACTTTTCCGGATCTGGCGACATACCCGGTAATGAGGACTTTTCCGGATCTGGCGACATACCCGGGTATGAAGACTTTTCCCAATCTGGCGACATATCCGGGTATGAAGACTTTTCCCAATCTGGCGACATACCCGGGTATGTGGACTTTTCAGGATCTGGTGACATACTCGTGTATGTGGACTTTTCCGAATCTGGCGACATACCCGGGTATGAAGACTTTTCCGGATCTCGCGAAATACCTGGGTATGAGGACTTTTCCGGATCTGGCGACATACCCGGGTATGAGGACTTTTCGGGATCTGCCGACATACCCGGGTATGAGGACATTTCCGGATCTGGCGACATACCCGGGTATGAGGACTTTTCCGGATCTGGAGACATACCAGGGTATGAGGACTTTTCCGGCTCTGGCGACATACCCGGGTTTGAGGACCTGGCGACATACCCGGGTATGAGGACTTTTCCGGATCTGGCGACATCCCCGTTATGAGGACTTTTCCGGATCTGGCGACATACCCGGGTATGAGGACTTTTCCGGATCTGGCGACATACCCGGTAATGAGGATTTTTCCGGCTCTGGCGACATACCCGTGTATGAAGACTTTTCCAGATCTCGCGACATACCCGGGTATGAGGACTTTTCCGGATCTGGTGACATACCCGGGTATGAGGACATTTCAGGATCTGGCGACATACCCGAGTAAGAGGACTTTTCCGGAACTGGCAACATACCCGGGTATGAGGACTTTTCCAGATCTGGTGACATACCCGGGTACGAAGATACCCGGGAATGAGGACTTTTCCGGATTTGGTGACATACCCGGGTATGAGGACTTTTCCGCATCCTGCTACATACCCGGATATGAGGACTTTTCCAGATCTGGCGACATACCCGGGTATGAGTACTTTTCCGGATCTGGTGACATACCCGGGTATGAGAACACCCGTGTAGGAGGACTTTTCCGGATCTGACGACATACCCGGATATGAGGACTTTTCCGGATCTGGCGACATACCCGGGTTTGAGGACTTTTCCGGATCTGGCGACATACCCGGGTATGAGGTCTTTTCCAGATCTGACGACATACCCGGGTATGAGGACTTTTCCTGATCTGGCGACATGCCCGGGTATGAGGACTTTTCCGGATCTGGAGACATACCCGGGTATGAAGAATTTTCCGGATCTGGCGACATACCGGGTATGAGGACATTTCCGGATCTGGCGACATACCCGGGTATGAGTACTTTTCCAGATCTGGCGACATATTGGGTACGAGGATACCCGGGAATGAGGACTTTTCCGGATTTGGTGACATACCCGGGTATGAGGACTTTTCCGCATTCTGCGGCATACCCGGATATGACGACTTTGCCACATCCGGCAACATACCCGGATATGTGGACTTTTCTGGATATGGCGACATACCCGGGTATGAGGACTTTTCCGGATCTGGCGACATACCTGGGTAAGAGGACTTTTCCAGAACTGGCGACATTCCCGGGTATGAGTATTTTCCGTCTCTGGCGACATACCCGGGAATGAGGACTTTTCCGGATCTGGCAACATACCCGGGTATGAGGACATTTCCGGATCTGGCGACATACCCGGGTTTGAGAATACCCGGGTATGAGGTCTTTTCCGGATATGGCGACATGCCCGGGTATGAGGACTTTTCCGGATACTGCGACATACCCGGATATGAGGACCTTTCCGGATATGGCGACATACCCGGGTATGAGAACATTTCCGGTTCTGGCGACATACCCGGGTATGAGGATATCCGGGAATGAGGATTTTTCCGGATTTGGTGACATACCCGGGTGTGAGGACTTTTTCGGATCTGGCGACATACCCGAGTATGAGGACTTTTCCGGATCTGGCGACATACCCGGGTATGAGGACTTTTCCGGATCTGGCGACATACCTGGGAATGAGGACTTTTCCGGATCTGGCGACATACCCGGGTATGAAGACTTTTCCCAATCTGGCGACATACCCGGGTATGAAGACTTTTCCCAATCTGGCGACGTACCCGGGTATGAAGACTTTTCCCAATCTGGCGACATCCCCGGGTATGTGGCCTTTTCAGGATCTGGCGACATACTCGTGTATGTGGACTTTTCCGAATCTGGCGACATACCCGGGTATGAAGACTTTTCCGGATCTCGCGAAATACCTGGGTATGAGGACTTTTCCGGATCTGGCGACATACCCGGGTATGAGGACTTTTCCGGATCTGGAGACATACCCGGGTATGAGGACTTTTCCGGGTCTGGCGACATACCCGGGTTTGAGGACCTGGCGACATACCCGGGTATGAGGACTTTTCCGGATCTGGCGACGTACCCGGGTATGAGGACTTACCGGATCTGGCGACATACCCGTTATGAGGACTTTTCCGGATCTGGCGACATACCCGGGTATGAGGACTTTTCAGGATCTGGCGACATACTCGTGTATGTGGACTTTTCCGAATCTGGCGACATACCCGGGTATGAAGACTTTTCCGGATCTCGCGAAATACCTGGGTATGAGGACTTTTCCGGATCTGGCGACATACCCGGGTATGAGGACTTTTCCGGATCTGGAGACATACCCGGCTATGAGGACTTTTCCGGATCTGGCGACATACCCGGGTTTGAGGACCTGGCGACATACCCGGGTATGAGGACTTTTCCGGATCTGGCGACGTTCCCGGGTATGAGGACTTTTCCGGATCTGGCGACATACCCGTTATGAGGACTTTTCCGGATCTGGCGACATACCCGGGTATGAGGACTTTTCAGGATCTGCCGACATACCCGGGTATGAGGACATTTCCGGATCTGGCGACATACCCGGGTATGAGGACTTTTCCGGATCTGGAGACATACCCGGGTATGAGGACTTTTCCGGATCTGGCGACATACCCGGGTTTGAGGACCTGGCGACATACCCGGGTATGAGGACTTTTCCGGATCTGGCGACATACCCGGGTATGAGGACTTTTCCGGATCTGGCGACATACCCGTTATGAGGACTTTTCCGGATCTGGCGACATACCCGGGTATGAGGACTTTTCCGGATCTGGCGACATACCCGGTAATGAGGACTTTTCCGGAACTGGCGACATACCCGGGTATGAAGACTTTTCCCAATCTGGCGACATACCCGGGTATGAAGACTTTTCCCAATCTGGCGACATTCCCGGGTATGTGGACTTTTCAGGATCTGGCGACATACTCGTGTATGTGGACTTTTCAGAATCTGCCGACATACCCGGGTATGAAGAATTTTCCGGATCTCGCGAAATACCTGGGTATAAGGACTTTTCCGGATCTGGCGACATACCCGGGTAAGAGGACTTGTCCAGAACTGGCGACATACCGGGTATGAGGACTTTTCCGGCTCTGGCGACATACCCGGGTATGAAGACTTTTCCAGATCTCGCGACATACCCGGGTATGAGGACTTTTCCGGATCTGGTGACATACCCGGGTATGAGGACATTTCAGGATCTGGCGACATACCCGGGTAAGAGGACTTTTCCGGAACTGGCAACATACCCGGGTATGAGGACTTTTCCGGATCTGGCGACATACCCTGGTATGAGGACATTTCCGTATCTGGCGACATACCCGGGTATGAGGACTTTTCCAGATCTTGCGACATACCCGGGTACGAAGATACCCGGGAATGAGGACTTTTCCAGATCTGGCGACATACTCGGGTATGAGTAATTTTCCGGATCTGGTGACATACCCGGGTATGATGATACCCGGGAATGAGGACTTTTCCGGATTTGGTGACATACCCGGGTATGAGGACTTTTCCGCATCCTGCGACATACCCGGATATGAGGACTTTTCCGGATCTGGCGACATACCCGGTTATGAAGACTTTTCCCAATCTGGCGACATAGACGGGTATGAGGACTTTTCAGGATCTGGCGACATACCCGTGTATGTGGACTTTTCCGAATCTGGCGACATACCCGGGTATGAAGACATTTCAGGATTTGGCGACATACCCGGGTAAGAGGACTTTTCCGGAACTGGCGACATACCCGGGTATGAGGACTTTTCCAGATCTGGCGACATACCCGGGTATGATGATACCCGGGAATGAGGACTTTTCCGGATTTGGTGACATACCCGGGTATGAGGACTTTTCCGCATCCTGCGACATACCCGGATATGAGGACTTTTCCGGATCTGGCGACATACCTGGGTATGAGTACTTTTCCGGATCTGGCGACATACCCGCGTATGAGAATACCCGTGTATGAGAACTTTTCCGGATCTGGCGACATACCCGGGTATGAGGACTTTTCCGGATCTGGCGACATACCCGGGTATGAGGACTTTTCCGGATCTGGAGACATACCCGGGTATGAGGACTTTTCCGGATCTGGCGACATACCCGGGTATGAGGACTTTTCCAGATCTGGCGGCATACCCGGGTATGAGGACTTTTCCGGATCTGGCGACATACGCGGGTATGAGGACTTTTCCGGATCTGGCGACATACCCGGGTATGAGGACTTTTCCGGATCTGGCGACATACCGGGTATGACGACTTTGCCACATCCTGCGACATACCCGGATATGAGGACTTTTCTGTCTCTGGCGACATACCCGGGAATGAGGACTATTCGGGATCTGGTGACATACCCGGGTATGAGGACTTTTCCGGATCTGGCGACATACCCGGGTATGAGGACTTTTCCGGATCTGGCGACATACCCGGTAATGAGGACTTTTCCGGAACTGGCGACATACCCGGGTATGAAGACTTTTCCCAATCTGGCGACATACCCGGGTATGAAGACTTTTCCCAATCTGGCGACATTCCCGGGTATGTGGACTTTTCAGGATCTGGCGACATACTCGTGTATGTGGACTTTTCAGAATCTGCCGACATACCCGGGTATGAAGAATTTTCCGGATCTCGCGAAATACCTGGGTATAAGGACTTTTCCGGATCTGGCGACATACCCGGGTAAGAGGACTTGTCCAGAACTGGCGACATACCGGGTATGAGGACTTTTCCGGCTCTGGCGACATACCCGGGTATGAAGACTTTTCCAGATCTCGCGACATACCCGGGTATGAGGACTTTTCCGGATCTGGTGACATACCCGGGTGTGAGGACATTTCAGGATCTGGCGACATACCCGGGTAAGAGGACTTTTCCGGAACTGGCAACATACCCGGGTATGAGGACTTTTCCGGATCTGGCGACATACCCTGGTATGAGGACATTTCCGTAACTGGCGACATACCCGGGTATGAGGACTTTTCCAGATCTTGCGACATACCCGGGTACGAAGATACCCGGGAATGAGGACTTTTCCAGATCTGGCGACATACCCGGGTATGAGTAATTTTCCGGATCTGGTGACATACCCGGGTATGATGATACCCGGGAATGAGGACTTTTCCGGATTTGGTGACATACCCGGGTATGAGGACTTTTCCGCATCCTGCGACATACCCGGATATGAGGACTTTTCCGGATCTGGCGACATACCCGGTTATGAAGACTTTTCCCAATCTGGCGACATAGACGGGTATGAGGACTTTTCAGGATCTGGCGACATACCCGTGTATGTGGACTTTTCCGAATCTGGCGACATACCCGGGTATGAAGACTTTTCCGGATCTCGCGACATACCTGGGTATAAGGACTTTTCCGGATCTGGTGACATACCCGGGTAAGAGGACTTTTCCAGAACTGGCGACATAGCCGGGTGTGAGGACTTTTCCGGCTCTGGCGAAATACCCGGGTATGAAGACTTTTCCGGATCTCGCGACATACCCGGGTACGAGGTCTTTTCCGGATCTGGTGACATACCCGGGTATGAGGACATTTCAGGATTTGGCGACATACCCGGGTAAGAGGACTTTTCCGGAACTGGCGACATACCCGGGTATGAGGACTTTTCCAGATCTGGCGACATACCCGGGTATGATGATACCCGGGAATGGGGACTTTTCCGGATTTGGTGACATACCCGGGTATGAGGACTTTTCCGCATCCTGCGACATAGCCGGATATGAGGACTTTTCTGGATCTGGCGACATACCTGGGTATGAGTACTTTTCCGGATCTGGCGACATACCCGCGTATGAGAATACCCGTGTATGAGAACTTTTCCGGATCTGGCGACATACCCGGGTATGAGGACTTTTCCGGATCTGGCGACATACCCGGGTATGAGGACTTTTCCGGATCTGGCGACATACCCGGGTATGAGGACTTTTCCAGATCTGGCGACATACCCGGGTATGAGGACTTTTCCGGATCTGGCGACATACCCGGGTATGAGGACTTTTCCGGATCTGGCGACATACCGGGTATGACGACTTTGCCACATCCTGCGACATACCCGGATATGAGGACTTTTCTGTCTCTGGCGACATACCCGGGAATGAGGACTATTCGGGATCTGGTGACATACCCGGGTATGAGGACTTTTCCGGATCTGGCGACATACCCGGGTATGAGGACTTTTCAGGATCTGGCGACATACCCGGGTATGAGGACTTTTCCGGATCTGGCGACATACCCGGGTATGAGGACATTTCCGGATCTGGCGACATACCCGGGTATGAGGACTTTTCCAGATCTGGCGACATACCCGGGTATGAGGACTTTTCCGGATCTGGCGACATACGCGGGTATGAGGACTTTTCCGGATCTGGCGACATACCCGGGAATGAGGACTATTCGGGATCTGGTGACATACCCGGGTATGAGGACTTTTCCGGATCTGGCGACATACCCGGGTTTGAGGACCTGGCGACATACACGGGTATGAGGACTTTTCCGGATATGGAGACATGCCCGGGCATGAAGGCCTTTTCTAGATCTGGCGACATACCCGGGTATAAGGATACCCGGGTATGAGGACTTTTCCGGATCTGGCGACATACCGGGTATGACGACTTTGCCACATCCTGCGACATACCCGGATATGAGGACTTTTCTGTCTCTGGCGACATACCCGGGAATGAGGACTATTCGGGATCTGGTGACATACCCGGGTATGAGGACTTTTCCGGATCTGGCGACATACCCGGGTATGAGGACTTTTCCGGATCTGGCGACATACCCGGTAATGAGGACTTTTCCGGAACTGGCGACATACCCGGGTATGAAGACTTTTCCCAATCTGGCGACATACCCGGGTATGAAGACTTTTCCCAATCTGGCGACATTCCCGGGTATGTGGACTTTTCAGGATCTGGCGACATACTCGTGTATGTGGACTTTTCAGAATCTGCCGACATACCCGGGTATGAAGACTTTTCCAGATCTCGCGACATACCCGGGTATGAGGACTTTTCCGGATCTGGTGACATACCCGGGTATGAGGACATTTCAGGATCTGGCGACATACCCGGGTAAGAGGACTTTTCCGGAACTGGCAACATACCCGGGTATGAGGACTTTTCCGGATCTGGCGACATACCCTGTTATGAGGACATTTCCGTAACTGGCGACATACCCGGGTATGAGGACTTTTCCAGATCTTGCGACATACCCGGGTACGAAGATACCCGGGTATGAGTAATTTTCCGGATCTGGTGACATACCCGGGTATGAGTAATTTTCCGGATCTGGTGACATACCCGGGTATGATGATACCCGGGAATGAGGACTTTTCCGGATTTGGTGACATACCCGGGTATGAGGACTTTTCCGCATCCTGCGACATACCCGGATATGAGGACTTTTCCGGATCTGGCGACATACCCGGTTATGAAGACTTTTCCCAATCTGGCGACATAGACGGGTATGAGGACTTTTCAGGATCTGGCGACATACCCATGCATGTGGACTTTTCCGAATCTGGCGACATACCCGGGTATGAAGACTTTTCCGGATCTCGCGACATACCTGGGTATAAGGACTTTTCCGGATCTGGTGACATACCCGGGTAAGAGGACTTTTCCAGAACTGGCGACATAGCCGGGTATGAGGACTTTTCCGGCTCTGGCGAAATACCCGGGTATGAAGACTTTTCCGGATCTCGCGACATACCCGGGTACGAGGTCTTTTCCGGATCTGGTGACATACCCGGGTATGAGGACATTTCAGGATTTGGCGACATACCCGGGTAAGAGGACTTTTCCGGAACTGGCGACATACCCGGGTATGAGGACTTTTCCAGATCTGGCGACATACCCGGGTATGATGATACCCGGGAATGAGGACTTTTCCGGATTTGGTGACATACCCGGGTATGAGTACTTTTCCGGATCTGGCGACATACCCGCGTATGAGAATACCCGTGTATGAGAACTTTTCCGGATCTGGCGACATACCCGGGTATGAGGACTTTTCCGGATCTGGCGACATACCCGGGTATGAGGACTTTTCCGGATCTGGAGACATACCCGGGTATGAGGACTTTTCCGGATCTGGCGACATACCCGGGTATGAGGACTTTTCCAGATCTGGCGACATACCCGGGTATGAGGACTTTTCCGGATCTGGCGACATACGCGGGTATGAGGACTTTTCCGGATCTGGCGACATACCCGGGTATGAGGACATTTCCGGATCTGGCGACATACCCGGGTATGGGGACTTTTCCAGATCTGGCGACATACCCGGGTATGAGGACTTTTCCGGATCTGGCGACATACCCGGGAATGAGGACTATTCGGGATCTGGTGACATACCCGGGTATGAGGACTTTTCCGGATCTGGCGACATACCCGGGTTTGAGGACCTGGCGACATACACGGGTATGAGGACTTTTCCGGATATGGAGACATGCCCGGGCATGAAGGCCTTTTCTAGATCTGGCGACATACCCGGGTATAAGGATACCCGGGTATGAGGACTTTTCCGGATCTGGCGACATACCGGGTATGACGACTTTGCCACATCCTGCGACATACCCGGATATGAGGACTTTTCTGTCTCTGGCGACATACCCGGGAATGAGGACTATTCGGGATCTGGTGACATACCCGGGTATGAAGACTTTTCCCAATCTGGCGACATTCCCGGGTATGTGGACTTTTCAGGATCTGGCGACATACTCGTGTATGTGGACTTTTCAGAATCTGCCGACATACCCGGGTATGAAGACTTTTCCAGATCTCGCGACATACCCGGGTATGAGGACTTTTCCGGATCTGGTGACATACCCGGGTATGAGGACATTTCAGGATCTGGCGACATACCCGGGTAAGAGGACTTTTCCGGAACTGGCAACATACCCGGGTATGAGGACTTTTCCGGATCTGGCGACATACCCTGGTATGAGGACATTTCCGTAACTGGCGACATACCCGGGTATGAGGACTTTTCCAGATCTTGCGACATACCCGGGTACGAAGATACCCGGGAATGAGGACTTTTCCAGATCTGGCGACATACCCGGGTATGAGTAATTTTCCGGATCTGGTGACATACCCGGGTATGATGATACCCGGGAATGAGGACTTTTCCGGATTTGGTGACATACCCGGGTATGAGGACTTTTCCGCATCCTGCGACATACCCGGATATGAGGACTTTTCCGGATCTGGCGACATACCCGGTTATGAAGACTTTTCCCAATCTGGCGACATAGACGGGTATGAGGACTTTTCAGGATCTGGCGACATACCCGTGTATGTGGACTTTTCCGAATCTGGCGACATACCCGGGTATGAAGACTTTTCCGGATCTCGCGACATACCTGGGTATAAGGACTTTTCCGGATCTGGTGACATACCCGGGTAAGAGGACTTTTCCAGAACTGGCGACATAGCCGGGTATGAGGACTTTTCCGGCTCTGGCGAAATACCCGGGTATGAAGACTTTTCCGGATCTCGCGACATACCCGGGTACGAGGTCTTTTCCGGATCTGGTGACATACCCGGGTATGAGGACATTTCAGGATTTGGCGACATACCCGGGTAAGAGGACTTTTCCGGAACTGGCGACATACCCGGGTATGAGGACTTTTCCAGATCTGGCGACATACCCGGGTATGATGATACCCGGGAATGAGGACTTTTCCGGATTTGGTGACATACCCGGGTATGAGGACTTTTCCGCATCCTGCGACATACCCGGATATGAGGACTTTTCCGGATCTGGCGACATACCTGGGTATGAGTACTTTTCCGGATCTTGCGACATACCCGCGTATGAGAATACCCGTGTATGAGAACTTTTCCGGATCTGGCGACATAGCCGGGTATGAGGACTTTTCCGGATCTGGCGACATACCCGGCCGGGTATGAGGACTTTTCCGGATCTGGAGACATACCCGGGTATGAGGACTTTTCCGGATCTGGCGACATACCCGGGTATGAGGACTTTTCCAGATCTGGCGACATACCCGGGTATGAGGACTTTTCCGGATCTGGCGACATACGCGGGTATGAGGACTTTTCCGGATCTGGCGACATACCCGGGTATGAGGACTTTTCCGGATCTGGCGACATACCGGGTATGACGACTTTGCCACATCCTGCGACATACCCGGATATGAGGACTTTTCTGTCTCTGGCGACATACCCGGGAATGAGGACTATTCGGGATCTGGTGACATACCCGGGTATGAGGACTTTTCCGGATCTGGCGACATACCCGGGTATGAGGACTTTTCAGGATCTGGCGACATACCCGGGTATGAGGACTTTTCCGGATCTGGCGACATACCCGGGTATGAGGACATTTCCGGATCTGGCGACATACCCGGGTATGAGGACTTTTCCAGATCTGGCGACATACCCGGGTATGAGGACTTTTCCGGATCTGGCGACATACGCGGGTATGAGGACTTTTCCGGATCTGGCGACATACCCGGGAATGAGGACTATTCGGGATCTGGTGACATACCCGGGTATGAGGACTTTTCCGGATCTGGCGACATACCCGGGTTTGAGGACCTGGCGACATACACGGGTATGAGGACTTTTCCGGATATGGAGACATGCCCGGGCATGAAGGCCTTTTCTAGATCTGGCGACATACCCGGGTATAAGGATACCCGGGTATGATGACTTTTCTGGATTTGGCGACATACCCGGGTATGAGGACTTTTCCGGATACTGCGACATACCCGGATATGTGGACTATTCCGGAATGGCGACATACCCGGGTATGAGAACTTTTCCGGATCTGGTGACATACCCGGGTACGAGAATACCCGGGTATGAAGACTTTTCCGGATCTGGCGACATACCCGGGTATGAGGACTTTTCCGGATCTGGCGACATGCCTGGGTATGAGGACTTTTCTGGATACTGCGACATACCCGGATATGAGGACTTTTCCGGATATGGCGACATACCCGGGTATAAGAACATTTCCGGGTCTGGCGACATACCCGGGAATGAGGACTATTCCGGATTTGGTGACATACCCGGGTATGAAGACTTTTCCCAATCTGGCGACATACCCGGGAATGAAGACTTTTCCCAATCTGGCGACATACCCGGGTATGAGGACTTTTCAGGATCTGGCGACCTACCCGTGTATGTGGACTTTTCTGAATCTGGCGACATACCCGGGTATGAGGACATTTCCGTATCTGGCGACATACCCGGGTATGAGGACTTTTCCAGATCTGGCGACATACCCGGGTATGAGGATACCCGGGGATGAGGACTTTTCCGGATATGGTGACATACCCGGGTATGAGGACTTTTCCGCATCCTGCGACATACCAGGATATGAGGACTCTGGTGACATAACCGGGTATGAGGACTTTTCCGGATCTGGCGACATACCTGGGAATGAGGACATTTCCGGATCTGGCGACATACCCGGGTATGAGAATACCCGGGTATGAGGTCTTTTCCGGATATGGCGACATGCCCGGGTATGAGGACTTTTCCGAATACTGCGACATACCCGGATATGAGGACCTTTCTGGATATGGCGACATACCCGGGTATGAGAACATTTCCGGTTCTGGCGACATACCCGGGTATAAGGATACCCGGGAATGAGGACTTTTCCGGATTTGGTAACATACCCGGGTGTGAGGACTTTTTCGGATCTGGCGACATACCCGAGTATGAGGACTTTTCCGGATCTGGCGACATACCCGGGTATGAGGACTTTTCCGGATCTGGCGACATACCCGGGAATGAGGACTTTTCCGGATCTGGCGACATACCCGGTTATGAAGACTTTTCCCAATCTGGCGACATACCCGGTTATGAAGACTTTTCCCAATCTGGCGACATAGACGGGTATGAGGACTTTTCAGGATCTGGCGACATACCCGTGTATGAGGACTTTTCCGGATCTGGCGACATACCCGGGTATGAGGACTTTTCAGGATCTGGCGACATACCCGGGTATGAGGACATTTCCAGATCTGGCGACATACCCGGGCATGAGGACTTTTCCGGATCTGGAGACATACCCGGGTATGAGGACTTTTCCGGATCTGGCGACATACCCGGGTTTGAGGACCTGGCGACATACCCGGGTATGAGGACTTTTCCGGCTCTGGCAACATACCCGGGTATGAGGACTTTTCCAGATCTGGCGACATACCCGTTATGAGGACTTTTCCGGATCTGGCGACATACCCGAGTATGAGGACTTTTCCGGATCTGGCGACATACCCAGTAATGAGGACTTTTCCGGATCTGGCGACATACCCGGGTATGAAGACTTTTCCCAATCTGGTGACATACCCGGGTATGAAGACTTTTCCCAATCTGGCGACATACCCGGGTATGTGGACTTTTCAGGATCTGGCGACATACTCGTGTATGTGAACTTTTCCGAATCTGGCGACATACCCGGGTATGAAGACTTTTCCGGATCTCGCGAAATACCTGGGTATGAGGACTTTTCCGGATCTGGCGACATACCCGGGTATGAGGACTTTTCAGGATCTGCCGACATACCCGGGTATGAGGACATTTCCGGATCTGGCGACATACCCGGGTATGAGGACTTTTCCGGCTCTAGTGACATACCCGGGTTTGAGGACCTGGCGACATACCCGGGTATGAGGACTTTCCCGGATCTGGCGACATACCCGGGTATGAGGACTTTTCCGGATCTCGCGACATACCCGTTATGAGGACTTTTCCGGATCTGGCGACATACCCGGGTATGAGGACTTTTCCGGATCTGGCGACATACCCGGTAATGAGGACTTTTCCGGCTCTGGCGACATACCCGTGTATGAAGACTTTTCCAGATCTCGCGACATACCCGGGTATGAGGACTTTTCCGGATCTGGTGACATACCCGGGTATGAGGACATTTCAGGATCTGGCGACATACCCGGGTAAGAGGACTTTTCCGGAACTGGCAACATACCCGGGTATGAGGACTTTTCCGGATCTGGTGACATACCCGGGTATGAGAACACCCGTGTAGGAGGACTTTTCCGGATCTGACGACATACCCGGGTATGAGGATTTTTCCGGCTCTGGCGAAATACCCGGGTATGAGGTCTTTTCCAGATTTGACGACATACCCGGGTATGAGGACTTTTCCTGATCTGGCGACATGCCCGGGTATGAGGACTTTTCCGGATCTGGAGACATACCCGGGTATGAAGAATTTTCCGGATCTGGCGACATACCGGGTATGAGGACATTTCCAGATCTGGCGACATACCCGGGTACGAAGATACCCGGGAATGAGGACTTTTCCGGATTTGGTGACATACCCGGATATGAGGACTTTTCCAGATCTGGCGACATACCCGGGTATGAGTACTTTTCCGGATCTGGTGACATACCCGGGTATGAGAACACCCGTGTAGGAGGACTTTTCCGGATCTGACGACATACCCGGGTATGAGGATTTTTCCGGCTCTGGCGAAATACCCGGGTATGAGGTCTTTTCCAGATTTGACGACATACCCGGGTATGAGGACTTTTCCTGATCTGGCGACATGCCCGGGTATGAGGACTTTTCCGGATCTGGAGACATACCCGGGTATGAAGAATTTTCCGGATCTGGCGACATACCGGGTATGAGGACATTTCCGGATCTGGCGACATACCCGGGTATGAGGACTTTTCCAGATCTGGCGACATATTGGGTACGAGGATACCCGGGAATGAGGACTTTTCCGGATTTGGTGACATACCCGGGTATGAGGACTTTTCCGCATTCTGCGGCATACCCGGATATGACGACTTTGCCACATCCGGCAACATACCCGGATATGTGGACTTTTCTGGATATGGCGACATACCCGGGTATGAGGACTTTTCCGGATCTGGCGACATACCTGGGTAAGAGGACTTTTCCAGAACTGGCGACATACCCGGGTATGAGTGTTTTCCGTCTCTGGCGACATACCCGGGTATGAGGACTTTTCCGGATCTGGCGACATACCCGGGTATGAGGACATTTCCGGATCTGGCGACATACCCGGGTATGAGAATACCCGGGTATGAGGTCTTTTCCGGATATGGCGACATGCCCGAGTATGAGGACTTTTCCGGATACTGCGACATACCCGGATATGAGGACCTTTCCGGATATGGCGACATACCCGGGTATGAGAACATTTCCGGTTCTGGCGACATACCCGGGTATGAGGATACCCGGGAATGAGGACTTTTCCGGATTTGGTGACATACCCGGGTGTGAGGACTTTTTCGGATCTGGCGACATACCCGACTATGAGGACTTTTCCGGATCTGGCGACATACCCGGGTATGAGGACTTTTCCGGATCTGGCGACATACCCGGGAATGAGGACTTTTCCGGATCTGGCGACATACCCGGGTATGAAGACTTTTCCCAATCTGGCGACATACCCGGGTATGAAGACTTTTCCCAATCTGGCGACATACCCGGGTATGAAGACTTTTCCCAATCTGGCGACATCCCCCCGGGTATGTGGACTTTTCCGAATCTGGCGACATACCCGGGTATGAAGACTTTTCCGGATCTCGCGAAATACCTGGGTATGAGGACTTTTCCGGATCTGGCGACATACCCGGGTATGAGGACTTTTCCGGATCTGGAGACATACCCAGGTATGAGGACTTTTCCGGACCTGGCGGCATACCCGGGTTTGAGGACCTGGCGACATACCCGGGTATGAGGACTTTTCCAGATCTGGCGACGTACCCGGGTATGAGGACATTTCCGGATCTGGCGACATACCCGTTATGAGGACTTTTCCGGATCTGGCGACATACCCGGGTATGAGGACTTTTCAGGATCTGCCGACATACCCGGGTATGAGGACTTTTCAGGATCTGGCGACATACCCGGGTATGAGAACACCCGTGTATGAGGAATTTTCCGGATCTGACGACAAACCCGGGTTTGAGCACTTTTCCAAATTTGGCGACATAAGCGGGTATGAGGACTTTTCCGGATCTGGCGACATACCTGGGTATAAGGACTTTTCCGGATCTGGAGACATACCCGGGTATGATGACATTTCAGGATCTGGCGACATACCCGGGTAAGAGGACTTTTCCGGAACTGGCGACATACCCGGGTATCAGGACTTTTCCAGAACTGGTGACATACCCGGGTATGAGAACACCCGTGTATGAGGAATTTTCCGGATCTGACGACAAACCCGGGTTTGAGCACTTTTCCAAATTTGGCGACATAAGCGGGTATGAGGACTTTTCCGGATCTGGCGACATACCCGGGTGTGAGGACATTTCCGGATCTGGCGACATACCCGGGTATGAGAATACCCGGGTTTGAGGACTTTTCCGGGTATGGCGACATACCCGGGTAAGAGGACTTTTCCGGATCTGGCGACATACCCGGGTATGAGAACTTTTCCGGATCTGGCGACATACCCAGGTATGAGGACTTTTCCGGATCTGGAGACATACCCGGGTATGAGGACTTTTCCGGATCTGGCGACATACTGGTTATGAGGGCTTTTCCGGATCTGTCGACATACCCGGGTATGAGGACTTTTCCGGATCTGGCGACATACCCGGGTTTGAGCACTTTTCCAAATTTGGCGACATAACCGGGTATGAGGACTTTTCCGGGTATGGCGACATTCCCGGGTAAGAGGACTTTTCCGGATCTGGCGACATACCCGGGTATGAGGACTTTTCCGGATCTGGCGACATACCCAGGTATGAGGACTTTTCCGGATATGGAGACATACCCGGGTATGAGGACTTTTCCGGATCTGGCGACATACCCGGGTTTGAGGACCTGGCGACATACCCGGGTATGAGGACTTTTCCGGATCTGGTGACATAACCGAGTATGAGGACTTTTCCGGATCTGGCGACATACTGGTTATGAGGACTTTTCCGGATCTGGCGACATACCCGGGTATGAGGACTTTTCCGGATCTGGCGACATACCCGGGAATGAGGACTTTTCCGGATCTGGCGACATACCCGGGTATGAAGACTTTTGCCAATCTGGCGACATACCCGGTTATGAAGACTTTTCCCAATCTGGCGACATACCCGGGCGTGAGAACATTTCAGGATCTGGCGACATACCCGTGTATGTGGACTTTTCCGAATCTGGCGACATACCCGGGTATGAAGACTTTTCCGGATCTCGCGACATACCTGGGTATAAGGACTTTTCCGGATCTGGAGACATACCCGGGTATGATGACATTTCAGGATCTGGCAACATACCCAGGTAAGAGGAGTTTTCCGGAACTGGCGACATACCCGGGTATGAGGACTTGTCCAGATCTGGTGACATACCCGTGTATGAGAACACCCGTGTATGAGGACTTTTCCGGATCTGACGACATACCCGGGTTTGAGCACTTTTCCAAATTTGGCGACATAACCGGGTATGAGGACTTTTCCGGATCTGGAGACATACCCGGGTATGAAGAATTTTCCGGATCTGGCGACATACCGGGTATGAGGACATTTCTGGATCTGGCGACATACCCGGGTATGAGGACTTTTCCAGATCTGGCGACATATCCGGGTATGAGGATACCCGGGAATGAGGACTTTTCCGGATTTGGTGACATACCCGGGTATGAGGACTTTTCCAGATCTGGCGACATACCCGGGTATGAGGACTTTTCCGGATCTGGCGACATACGCGGGTATGAGGACTTTTCCGGATCTGGCGACATACCCGGGTATGAGGACTTTTCCGGATCTGGCGACATACCGGGTATGACGACTTTGCCACATCCTGCGACATACCCGGATATGAGGACTTTTCTGTCTCTGGCGACATACCCGGGAATGAGGACTATTCGGGATCTGGTGACATACCCGGGTATGAGGACTTTTCCGGATCTGGCGACATACCCGGGTATGAGGACTTTTCAGGATCTGGCGACATACCCGGGTATGAGGACTTTTCCGGATCTGGCGACATACCCGGGTATGAGGACATTTCCGGATCTGGCGACATACCCGGGTATGAGGACTTTTCCAGATCTGGCGACATACCCGGGTATGAGGACTTTTCCGGATCTGGCGACATACGCGGGTATGAGGACTTTTCCGGATCTGGCGACATACCCGGGAATGAGGACTATTCGGGATCTGGTGACATACCCGGGTATGAGGACTTTTCCGGATCTGGCGACATACCCGGGTTTGAGGACCTGGCGACATACACGGGTATGAGGACTTTTCCGGATATGGAGACATGCCCGGGCATGAAGGCCTTTTCTAGATCTGGCGACATACCCGGGTATAAGGATACCCGGGTATGATGACTTTTCTGGATTTGGCGACATACCCGGGTATGAGGACTTTTCCGGATACTGCGACATACCCGGATATGTGGACTATTCCGGAATGGCGACATACCCGGGTATGAGAACTTTTCCGGATCTGGTGACATACCCGGGTACGAGAATACCCGGGTATGAAGACTTTTCCGGATCTGGCGACATACCCGGGTATGAGGACTTTTCCGGATCTGGCGACATGCCTGGGTATGAGGACTTTTCTGGATACTGCGACATACCCGGATATGAGGACTTTTCCGGATATGGCGACATACCCGGGTATAAGAACATTTCCGGGTCTGGCGACATACCCGGGAATGAGGACTATTCCGGATTTGGTGACATACCCGGGTATGAAGACTTTTCCCAATCTGGCGACATACCCGGGAATGAAGACTTTTCCCAATCTGGCGACATACCCGGGTATGAGGACTTTTCAGGATCTGGCGACCTACCCGTGTATGTGGACTTTTCTGAATCTGGCGACATACCCGGGTATGAGGACATTTCCGTATCTGGCGACATACCCGGGTATGAGGACTTTTCCAGATCTGGCGACATACCCGGGTATGAGGATACCCGGGGATGAGGACTTTTCCGGATATGGTGACATACCCGGGTATGAGGACTTTTCCGCATCCTGCGACATACCAGGATATGAGGACTCTGGTGACATAACCGGGTATGAGGACTTTTCCGGATCTGGCGACATACCTGGGAATGAGGACATTTCCGGATCTGGCGACATACCCGGGTATGAGAATACCCGGGTATGAGGTCTTTTCCGGATATGGCGACATGCCCGGGTATGAGGACTTTTCCGAATACTGCGACATACCCGGATATGAGGACCTTTCTGGATATGGCGACATACCCGGGTATGAGAACATTTCCGGTTCTGGCGACATACCCGGGTATAAGGATACCCGGGAATGAGGACTTTTCCGGATTTGGTAACATACCCGGGTGTGAGGACTTTTTCGGATCTGGCGACATACCCGAGTATGAGGACTTTTCCGGATCTGGCGACATACCCGGGTATGAGGACTTTTCCGGATCTGGCGACATACCCGGGAATGAGGACTTTTCCGGATCTGGCGACATACCCGGTTATGAAGACTTTTCCCAATCTGGCGACATACCCGGTTATGAAGACTTTTCCCAATCTGGCGACATAGACGGGTATGAGGACTTTTCAGGATCTGGCGACATACCCGTGTATGAGGACTTTTCCGGATCTGGCGACATACCCGGGTATGAGGACTTTTCAGGATCTGGCGACATACCCGGGTATGAGGACATTTCCAGATCTGGCGACATACCCGGGCATGAGGACTTTTCCGGATCTGGAGACATACCCGGGTATGAGGACTTTTCCGGATCTGGCGACATACCCGGGTTTGAGGACCTGGCGACATACCCGGGTATGAGGACTTTTCCGGCTCTGGCAACATACCCGGGTATGAGGACTTTTCCAGATCTGGCGACATACCCGTTATGAGGACTTTTCCGGATCTGGCGACATACCCGAGTATGAGGACTTTTCCGGATCTGGCGACATACCCAGTAATGAGGACTTTTCCGGATCTGGCGACATACCCGGGTATGAAGACTTTTCCCAATCTGGTGACATACCCGGGTATGAAGACTTTTCCCAATCTGGCGACATACCCGGGTATGTGGACTTTTCAGGATCTGGCGACATACTCGTGTATGTGAACTTTTCCGAATCTGGCGACATACCCGGGTATGAAGACTTTTCCGGATCTCGCGAAATACCTGGGTATGAGGACTTTTCCGGATCTGGCGACATACCCGGGTATGAGGACTTTTCAGGATCTGCCGACATACCCGGGTATGAGGACATTTCCGGATCTGGCGACATACCCGGGTATGAGAATACCCGGGTATGAGGTCTTTTCCGGATATGGCGACATGCCCGAGTATGAGGACTTTTCCGGATACTGCGACATACCCGGATATGAGGACCTTTCCGGATATGGCGACATACCCGGGTATGAGAACATTTCCGGTTCTGGCGACATACCCGGGTATGAGGATACCCGGGAATGAGGACTTTTCCGGATTTGGTGACATACCCGGGTGTGAGGACTTTTTCGGATCTGGCGACATACCCGACTATGAGGACTTTTCCGGATCTGGCGACATACCCGGGTATGAGGACTTTTCCGGATCTGGCGACATACCCGGGAATGAGGACTTTTCCGGATCTGGCGACATACCCGGGTATGAAGACTTTTCCCAATCTGGCGACATACCCGGGTATGAAGACTTTTCCCAATCTGGCGACATACCCGGGTATGAAGACTTTTCCCAATCTGGCGACATCCCCCCGGGTATGTGGACTTTTCCGAATCTGGCGACATACCCGGGTATGAAGACTTTTCCGGATCTCGCGAAATACCTGGGTATGAGGACTTTTCCGGATCTGGCGACATACCCGGGTATGAGGACTTTTCCGGATCTGGAGACATACCCAGGTATGAGGACTTTTCCGGACCTGGCGGCATACCCGGGTTTGAGGACCTGGCGACATACCCGGGTATGAGGACTTTTCCAGATCTGGCGACGTACCCGGGTATGAGGACATTTCCGGATCTGGCGACATACCCGTTATGAGGACTTTTCCGGATCTGGCGACATACCCGGGTATGAGGACTTTTCAGGATCTGCCGACATACCCGGGTATGAGGACTTTTCAGGATCTGGCGACATACCCGTGTATGTGGACTTTTCCGAATCTGGCGACATACCCGGGTATGAAGACTTTTCCGGATCTCGCGACATACCTGGGTATAAGGACTTTTCCGGATCTGGAGACATACCCGGGTATGATGACATTTCAGGATCTGGCGACATACCCGGGTAAGAGGACTTTTCCGGAACTGGCGACATACCCGGGTATCAGGACTTTTCCAGAACTGGTGACATACCCGGGTATGAGAACACCCGTGTATGAGGAATTTTCCGGATCTGACGACAAACCCGGGTTTGAGCACTTTTCCAAATTTGGCGACATAAGCGGGTATGAGGACTTTTCCGGATCTGGCGACATACCCGGGTGTGAGGACATTTCCGGATCTGGCGACATACCCGGGTATGAGAATACCCGGGTTTGAGGACTTTTCCGGGTATGGCGACATACCCGGGTAAGAGGACTTTTCCGGATCTGGCGACATACCCGGGTATGAGGACTTTTCCGGATCTGGCGACATACCCAGGTATGAGGACTTTTCCGGATCTGGAGACATACCCGGGTATGAGGACTTTTCCGGATCTGGCGACATACTGGTTATGAGGGCTTTTCCGGATCTGTCGACATACCCGGGTATGAGGACTTTTCCGGATCTGGCGACATACCCGGGTTTGAGCACTTTTCCAACTTTGGCGACATAACCGGGTATGAGGACTTTTCCGGGTATGGCGACATTCCCGGGTAAGAGGACTTTTCCGGATCTGGCGACATACCCGGGTATGAGGACTTTTCCGGATCTGGCGACATACCCAGGTATGAGGACTTTTCCGGATATGGAGACATACCCGGGTATGAGGACTTTTCCGGATCTGGCGACATACCCGGGTTTGAGGACCTGGCGACATACCCGGGTATGAGGACTTTTCCGGATCTGGTGACATAACCGAGTATGAGGACTTTTCCGGATCTGGCGACATACTGGTTATGAGGACTTTTCCGGATCTGGCGACATACCCGGGTATGAGGACTTTTCCGGATCTGGCGACATACCCGGGAATGAGGACTTTTCCGGATCTGGCGACATACCCGGGTATGAAGACTTTTGCCAATCTGGCGACATACCCGGTTATGAAGACTTTTCCCAATCTGGCGACATACCCGGGCGTGAGAACATTTCAGGATCTGGCGACATACCCGTGTATGTGGACTTTTCCGAATCTGGCGACATACCCGGGTATGAAGACTTTTCCGGATCTCGCGACATACCTGGGTATAAGGACTTTTCCGGATCTGGAGACATACCCGGGTATGATGACATTTCAGGATCTGGCAACATACCCAGGTAAGAGGAGTTTTCCGGAACTGGCGACATACCCGGGTATGAGGACTTGTCCAGATCTGGTGACATACCCGTGTATGAGAACACCCGTGTATGAGGACTTTTCCGGATCTGACGACATACCCGGGTTTGAGCACTTTTCCAAATTTGGCGACATAACCGGGTATGAGGACTTTTCCGGATCTGGAGACATACCCGGGTATGAAGAATTTTCCGGATCTGGCGACATACCGGGTATGAGGACATTTCTGGATCTGGCGACATACCCGGGTATGAGGACTTTTCCAGATCTGGCGACATATCCGGGTATGAGGATACCCGGGAATGAGGACTTTTCCGGATTTGGTGACATACCCGGGTATGAGGACTTTTCCGCCTTCTGCGGCATACCCGGATATGACGACTTTGCCACATCCGGCAACATACCTGGATATGAGGACTTTTCCGGATATGGCGACATACCCGGGTATGAGGACTTTTCCGGATCTGGCGACATACCTGGGTAAGAGGACTTTTCCAGAACTGGCGACATACCCGGGTATGAGGACTTTTCCGTCTCTGGCGACATACCCGGGTATGAGGACTATTCCGGATCTGGTGACATACCCGGGTATGAGGACATTTCTGGATCTGGCGACATACCCGGGTATGAAGGCCTTTTCTAGATCTGGCGACATACCCGGGTATGAGGACACCCGGGTATGATGACTTTTCTGGATTTGGCGACATACCCGGGTAAGAGGACTTTTCCGGATACTGCGACATACCCGGATATGAGGACTTTTCCGGAATGGCGACATACCCGGGTATGAGAACTTTTCCCGTTCTGACGACATACCCGGTTACGAGAATACCCGGGTATGAGGATTTTTCCGGATCTGGCGACTTAACCGGGTATGAAGACTTTTCCGGATCTGGCGACATACCCGGGTATGAGGACTTTTCAGGATCTGGCGACATACCCGGGTGTGGGACATTTCCGGATCTGGCGACATACCCGGGTATGAGGACTTTTCCAGATCTGGCGACATACCCGTGTATGAGGACTTTTCCGGATCTGGCGACATACCCGGGTATGAGAATACCCGTTTATGAGGACTTTTCCGGATCTGGCGACATACCCGGGTATGAGGACTTTTCGTGATCTGGCGACATACCCGGGTTTGAGGACTTTTCCGAATCTGGTGACATAACCGGGTATGAGGACTTTTCCGGATCTGGCGACATACCTGGGAATGAGGACATTTCCGGATACTGCGACATACCCGGATATGAGGACCTTTCCGGATATGGCGACATATCCGGGTATGAGAACATTTCCGGATCTGGCGACATACCCGGGTATGAGGATACCCGGGAATGAGGACTTTTCCGGATTTGGTGACATACCCGGTTATGAAGACTTTTCCCAATCTGGCGACATAGACGGGTATGAGGACTTTTCAGGATCTGGCGACATACCCGTGTATGTGGACTTTTCCGAATCTGGCGACATACCCGGGTATGAAGACTTTTCCGGATCTCGCGACATACCTGGGTATAAGGACTTTTCCGGATCTGGTGACATACCCGGGTAAGAGGACTTTTCCAGAACTGGCGACATACCCGGGTATGAGGACTTTTCCGGCTCTGGCGACATACCCGGGTATGAGGACTTTTCCAGATCTGGCGACATACACGGGTATGAGGACATTTCAGCATTTGGCGACATACCCGGGTAAGATGACTTTTCCGGAACTGGCGGCATACCCGGGTATGAGGACTTTTCCGGATCTGGCGACATACACGGGTATGAGGACTTTTCCGGATCTGGCGACATACCCGGGTATGAGGACTTTTCCGGATCTGGCGACATACCCGGGTGTGAGGACATTTCCGGATCTGGCGACATACCCGGGTATGAGGACTTTTCCAGATCTGGCGACATACCCGGGTATGAGGACTTTTCCAGATCTGGCGACATACCCGGTATGAGGACTTTTCCGCATCCTGCGACATACCCGGATATGAGGACTTTTCCGGATCTGGCGACATACCTTGGTATGAGTACTTTTCCGGTTCTGGCGACATACCCGCGTATGAGAATACCCGTGTATGAGGACTTTTCCGGATCTGGCGACATACCCGGGTATGAGGACTATTCGGGATCTGGTGACATACCCGGGTATGAGGACTTTTCCCAATCTGGCGACATACCCGGGCGTGAGAACATTTCAGGATCTGGCGACATACCCGTGTATGTGGACTTTTCCGAATCTGGCGACATACCCGGGTATGAAGACTTTTCCGGATCTCGCGACATACCTGGGTATAAGGACTTTTCCGGATCTGGAGACATACCCGGGTATGATGACATTTCAGGATCTGGCAACATACCCAGGTAATAGGAGTTTTCCGGAACTGGCGACATACCCGGGTATGAGGACTTGTCCAGATCTGGTGACATACCCGTGTATGAGAACACCCGTGTATGAGGACTTTTCCGGATCTGACGACATACCCGGGTTTGAGCACTTTTCCAAATTTGGCGACATAACCGGGTATGAGGACTTTTCCGGATCTGGAGACATACCCGGGTATGAAGAATTTTCCGGATCTGGCGACATACCGGGTATGAGGACATTTCTGGATCTGGCGACATACCCGGGTATGAGGACTTTTCCAGATCTGGCGACATATCCGGGTATGAGGATATCCGGGAATGAGGACTTTTCCGGATTTGGTGACATACCCGGGTATGAGGACTTTTCCGCCTTCTACGGCATACCCGGATATGACGACTTTGCCACATCCGGCAACATACCCGGATATGAGGACTTTTCCGGATATGGCGACATACCCGGGTATGAGGACTTTTCCGGATCTGGCGACATACCTGGGTAAGAGGACTTTTCCAGAACTGGCGACATACCCGGGTATGAGGACTTTTCCGTCTCTGGCGACATACCCGGGTATGAGGACTATTCCGGATCTGGTGACATACCCGGGTATGAGGACATTTCTGGATCTGGCGACATACCCGGGTATGAAGGCCTTTTCTAGATCTGGCGACATACCCGGGTATGAGGATACCCGGGTATGATGACTTTTCTGGATTTGGCGACATACCCGGGTAAGAGGACTTTTCCGGATACTGCGACATACCCGGATATGAGGACTTTTCCGGAATGGCGACATACCCGGGTATGAGAACTTTTCCGGTTCTGACGACATACCCGGTTACGAGAATACCCGGGTATGAGGATTTTTCCGGATCTGGCGACTTAACCGGGTATGAAGACTTTTCCGGATCTGGCGACATACCCGGGTATGAGGACTTTTCAGGATCTGGCGACATACCCGGGTATGGGACATTTCCGGATCTGGCGACATACCCGGGTATGAGGACTTTTCCAGATCTGGCGACATACCCGTGTATGAGGACTTTTCCGGATCTGGCGACATACCCGGGTATGAGAATACCCGTTTATGAGGACTTTTCCGGATCTGGCGACATACCCGGGTATGAGGACTTTTCGTGATCTGGCGACATACCTGGGTTTGAGGACTTTTCCGAATCTGGTGACATAACCGGGTATGAGGACTTTTCCGGATCTGGCGACATACCTGGGAATGAGGACATTTCCGGATACTGCGACATACCCGGATATGAGGACCTTTCCGGATATGGCGACATACCCGGGTATGAGAACATTTCCGGATCTGGCGACATACCCGGGTATGAGGATACCCGGGAATGAGGACTTTTCCGGATTTGGTGACATACCCGGTTATGAAGACTTTTCCCAATCTGGCGACATAGACGGGTATGAGGACTTTTCAGGATCTGGCGACATACCCGTGTATGTGGACTTTTCCGAATCTGGCGACATACCCGGGTATGAAGACTTTTCCGGATCTCGCGACATACCTGGGTATAAGGACTTTTCCGGATCTGGTGACATACCCGGGTAAGAGGACTTTTCCAGAACTGGCGACATACCCGGGTATGAGGACTTTTCCGGCTCTGGCGACATACCCGGGTATGAGGACTTTTCCAGATCTGGCGACATACACGGGTATGAGGACATTTCAGCATTTGGCGACATACCCGGGTAAGATGACTTTTCCGGAACTGGCGGCATACCCGGGTATGAGGACTTTTCCGGATCTGGCGACATACACGGGTATGAGGACTTTTCCGGATCTGGCGACATACGCGGGTATGAGGACTTTTCCGGATCTGGCGACATACCCGGGTATGAGGACTTTTCCGGATCTGGCGACATACCCGGGTGTGAGGACATTTCCGGATCTGGCGACATACCCGGGTATGAGGACTTTTCCAGATCTGGCGACATACCCGGGTATGAGGACTTTTCCAGATCTGGCGACATACCCGGGTATGAGGACTTTTCCGCATCCTGCGACATACCCGGATATGAGGACTTTTCCGGATCTGGCGACATACCTTGGTATGAGTACTTTTCCGGATCTGGCGACATACCCGCGTATGAGAATACCCGTGTATGAGGACTTTTCCGGATCTGGCGACATACCCGGGTATGAGGACTATTCGGGATCTGGTGACATACCCGGGTATGAGGACTTTTCCGGATCTGGCGACATACCCGGGTATGAGGACTTTTCAGGATCTGGCGACATACCCGGGTATGAGGACTTTTCCGGATCTGGCGACATACCCGGGTATGAGGACATTTCCGGATCTGGCGACATACCCGGGTATGAGGACTTTTCCAGATCTGGCGACATACCCGGGTATGAGGACTTTTCCGGATCTGGCGACATACCCGGGTATGAGAATACCCGTTTATGAGGAATTTTCCGGATCTGGCGACATACCCGGGTATGAGGACTTTTCGTGATCTGGCGACATACCCGGGTACGAGGACTTTTCCGGATCTGGCGACATACCCGGGTATGAGGACATTTCCGGATCTGGCGACATACCCGGGTATGAGGACTTTTCCAGATCTGGCGACATACCCGGGTATGAGGACTTTTCCGGATCTGGCGACATACCCGGGTATGAGAATACCCGGGTATGAGGTCTTTTCCGGATATGGCGACATGCCCGGGTATGAAGGACTTTTCCGGATACTGCGACATACCCGGATATGTGGACTATTCCGGAATGGCGACATACCCGGGTATAAGAACTTTTCCGGATCTGGCGACATACCCGGGTACGAGAATACCCGGGTATGAAGACTTTTCCGGATCTGGCGACATACCCGGGTATGAGGACTTTTCCGGATCTGGCGACATGCCTGGGTATGAGGACTTTTCTGGATACTGCGACATACCCGGATATGAGGACTTTTCCGGATATGGCGACATACCCGGGTATGAGAACATTTCCGGGTCTGGCGACATACCCGGGTATGAGGATACCCGGGAATGAGGACTTTTCCGGATTTGGTGACATACCCGGGTATGAAGACTTTTCCCAATCTGGCGACATACCCGGGAATGAAGACTTTTCCCAATCTGGCGACATACCCGGGTATGAGGACTTTTCAGGATCTGGCGACCTACCCGTGTATGTGGACTTTTCTGAATCTGGCGACATACCCGGGTATGAAGACTTTTCCTGATCTCGCGACATACCTTGGTATAAGTACTTTTCCGGTTTGGGCGACATACCCGGGGAAGAGGACTTTTACGGATCTGGCGACATACCCGGGTATGAGGACATTTCCGTATCTGGCGACATACCCGGGTATGAGGACTTTTCCAGATCTGGCGACATACCCGGGTATGAGGATACCCGGGATTGAGGACTTTTCCGGATATGGTGACATACCCGGGTGTGAGGACTTTTCCGCATCCTGCGACATACCAGGATATGAGGACTTTTCAGGATCTGGCGACATACCCGGGTATGAGTACTTTTCCGGATCTGGCGACATACCCGGGTATGAGATAACCCGTGTATGAGGACTTTTCCGGGAATGGCGACATACCCGGGTAAGAGGACTTTTCCGGATCTGGCGACATACCCGGGCATGAGGACTTTTCCGGATCTGGCGACATACCCAGGTATGAGGACTTTTCCGGATCTGGAGACATACCCGGGTATGAGGACTTTTCCGGATCTGGCGACATACCCGGGTTTGAGGACCTGGCGACATACCCGGGTATGAGGACTTTTCCGGATCTGGTGAAATAACCGGGTATGAGGACTTTTCCGGATCTGGCAACATACTGGTTATGAGGACTTTTCCGGATCTGGCGACATACCCGGGTATGAGGACTTTTCCGGATCTGGCGACATACCCGGGAATGAGGACTTTTCCGGATCTGGCGACATACCCGGGTATGAAGACTTTTCCCAATCTGGCGACATACCCGATTATGAAGACTTTTCCGGATCTCGCGACATACCTGGGTATAAGGACTTTTCCGGATCTGGAGACATACCCAGGTATGAGGACATTTCAGGATCTGGCGACATACCCGGGTAAGAGGACTTTTCAGGAACTGGCGACATACCCGGGTATGAGGACTTTTCCAGATCTGGTGACATACCCGGGTATGAGAACACCCGTGTATGAGGACTTTTCCGGATCTGACGACATACCCGGGTATGAGAACTTTTCCGGATCTGGCGACATACCCGGGTTAGAGGACTTTTCCGGATCTGGCGACATACCCGGGTGTGAGGACTTTTCCGGATCTGGCGACATACCCGGGTATGAGGACATTTCAGGATCTGGCGACATACCCGGGTAAGAGGACTTTTCCGGAACTGGCGACATACCCGGGAATGAGGACTTTTCCAGATCTGGTGACATACCCGGGTATGAGAACACCCGTGTATGAGGACTTTTCCGGATCTGACGACATACCCGGGTATGAGAACTTTTCCGGATCTGGCGACATACCCAGGTTTGAGGACTTTTCCGGATCTGGCGACATACCCGGGTGTGAGGACATTTCAGGATCTGGCGACATACCCGTGTATGTGGACTTTTCCGAATCTGGCGACATACCCAGGTTTGAGGACTTTTCCGGATCTGGCGACATACCCGGGTATGAAGACTTTTCCGGATCTCGCGACATACCTGGGTATAAGGACTTTTCCGGATCTGGTGACATACCCGGGTATGAGGACTTTTCCGGATCTGGAGACATACCCGGGTATGAAGAATTTTCCGGATCTGGCGACATACCGGGTATGAGGACATTTCCGGATCTGGCGACATACCCGGGTATGAGGACTTTTCCAGATCTGGCGACATACCCGGGTATGAGGAAACCCGGGAATGAGGACTTTTCCGGATTTGGTGACATACCCGGGTATGAGGACTTTTCCGCATTCTGCGGCATACCCGGATATGACGAATTTGCCACATCCGGCAACATACCCGGATATGAGGACTTTTCCGGATATGCCGACATACCCGGGTATGAGGACTTTTCCGGATCTGGCGACATACCTGGGTAAGAGGACTTTTCCAGAACTGGCGACATACCCGGGTATGAGGACTTTTCCGTCTCTGGCGACATACCCGGACATGAGAACTATTCCGGATCTGGTGACATACCCGGGTATGAGGACATTTCTGGATCTGGCGACATACCCGGGTATGAAGGCCTTTTCTAGATCTGGCGACATACCCGGGTATGAGGATACCTGGGTATGATGACTTTTCTGGATTTGGCGACATAACCGGGTAAGAGGACTTTTCCGGAACTGACGACATACCCAGGTATGAGGACTTTTCCAGATCTGGTGACATACCCGGGTATGAGAACACCCGTGTATGAGGACTTTTCCGGATCTGACGACATACCCGGGTATGAGAACTTTTCCGGATCTGGCGACATACCCAGGTTTGAGGACTTTTCCGGATCTGGCGACATACCCGGGTGTGAGGACATTTCAGGATCTGGCGACATACCCGTGTATGTGGACTTTTCCGAATCTGGCGACATACCCGGGTATGAAGACTTTTCCGGATCTCGCGACATACCTGGGTATAAGGACTTTTCCGGATCTGGTGACATACCCGGGTAAGAGGACTTTTCCAGAACTGGCGACATTCCCGGGTATGAGGACTTTTCCGGCTCTGGCGACATACCCGGGTATGAAGACTTTTCCGGATCTCGCGACATACCCGGGTATGAGGTCTTTTCCGGATCTGGTGACTTACCCGGGTATGAGGACATTTCAGGATTTGGCGACATACCTGGGTAAGAGGACATTTCCGGAACTGGCGACATACCCGGGTATGAGGACTTTTCCGGATCTGGCGACATACCCGGGTATGAGGACATTTCCGTATCTGGCGACATACCCGGGTATGAGGACTTTTCCAGATCTGGCGACATACCCGGGTATGAGGACTTTTCAGGATCTGGCGACATACCCGGGTATGGGACATTTCCGGATCTGGCGACATACCCGGGTATGAGGACTTTTCCATATCTGGCGACATACCCGGGTATGAGGACTTTTCCGGATCTGGCGACATACCCGGGTATGAGAATACCCGTTTATGAGGACTTTTCCGGATCTGGCGACATACCTGGGAATGAGGACATTTCCGGATCTGGCGACATACCCGGGTATGAGAATACCCGGGTATGAGGTCTTTTCCGGATATGGCGACATGCCCGGGTATGAGGACTTTTCCGGATACCGCGACATACCCGGATATGAGGACCTTTCCGGATATGGCGACATACCCGGGTATGTGAACATTTCCGGATCTGGCGACATACCCGGGTATGAGGATACCCGGGAATGAGGACTTTTCCGGATTTGGTGACATACCCGGGTATGAGGACTTTTTTGGATCTGGCGACATACCCGCGTATGAGGACTTTTCCGGATCTGGCGACATACCCGCGTATGAGAATACCCGTATATGAGGACTTTTCCGGATCTGGCGACATACCCGGGTATGAGGACTTTTCCGGATCTGGCGACATACCCGCGTATGAGAATACCCGTATATGAGGACTTTTCAGGATCTGGCGACATACCCGGGTATGAGTACTTTTCCGGATCTGGCGACATACCCGGGTATGAGATTACCCGTGTATGAGGACTTTTCCGGGAATGGCGTCATACCCGGGTTAGAGGACTTTTCCGGATCTGGCGACATACCCGGGTATGAGGACTTTTCCGGATCTGGCGACATACCCAGGTATGAGGACTTTTCCGGATCTGGAGACATACCCGGGTATGAGGACTTTTCCGGATCTGGCGACATACCCGGGTTTGAGGACCTGGCGACATACCCGGGTATGAGGACTTTTCCGGATCTGGTGACATAACCGGGTATGAGGACTTTTCCGGATCTGGCAACATACTGGTTATGAGGACTTTTCCGGATCTGGCGACATACCCGGGTATGAGGACTTTTCCGGATCTGGCGACATACCCGGGAATGAGGACTTTTCCGGATCTGGCGACATACCCGGGTATGAAGACTTTTCCCAATCTGGCGACATACCCGATTATGAAGACGTTTCCGGATCTCGCGACATACCTGGGTATAAGGACTTTTCCGGATCTGGAGACATACCCAGGTATGAGGACATTTCAGGATCTGGCGAGATACCCGGGTAAGAGGACTTTTCAGGAACTGGCGACATACCCGGGTATGAGGACTTTTCCAGATCTGGTGACATACCCGGGTATGAGAACACCCGTGTATGAGGACTTTTCCGGATCTGACGACATACCCGGGTATGAGAACTTTTCCGGATCTGGCGACATACCCGGGTTAGAGGACTTTTCCGGATCTGGCGACATACCCGGGTGTGAGGACTTTTCCGGATCTGGCGACATACCCGGGTATGAGGACATTTCAGGATCTGGCGACATACCCGGGTATGGGACATTTCCGGATCTGGCGACATACCCGGGTATGAGGACTTTTCCATATCTGGCGACATACCCGGGTATGAGGACTTTTCCGGATCTGGCGACATACCCGGGTATGAGAATACCCGTTTATGAGGACTTTTCCGGATCTGGCGACATACCTGGGAATGAGGACATTTCCGGATCTGGCGACATACCCGGGTATGAGAATACCCGGGTATGAGGTCTTTTCCGGATATGGCGACATGCCCGGGTATGAGGACTTTTCCGGATACTGCGACATACCCGGATATGAGGACCTTTCCGGATATGGCGACATACCCGGGTATGTGAACATTTCCGGATCTGGCGACATACCCGGGTATGAGGATACCCGGGAATGAGGACTTTTCCGGATTTGGTGACATACCCGGGTATGAGGACTTTTTCGGATCTGGCGACATACCCGCGTATGAGGACTTTTCCGGATCTGGCGACATACCCGCGTATGAGAATACCCGTATATGAGGACTTTTCCGGATCTGGCGACATACCCGGGTATGAGGACTTTTCCGGATCTGGCGACATACCCGCGTATGAGAATACCCGTATATGAGGACTTTTCAGGATCTGGCGACATACCCGGGTATGAGTACTTTTCCGGATCTGGCGACATACCCGGATATGAGATTACCCGTGTATGAGGACTTTTCCGGGAATGGCGACATACCCGGGTAAGAGGACTTTTCCGGATCTGGCGACATACCCGGGTATGAGGACTTTTCCGGATCTGGCGACATACCCAGGTATGAGGACTTTTCCGGATCTGGAGACATACCCAGGTATGAGGACTTTTCCGGATCTGGCGACATACCCGGGTTTGAGGACCTGGCGACATACCCGGGTATGAGGACTTTTCCGGATCTGGTGACATAACCGGGTGTGAGGACTTTTCCGGATCTGGCGACATACCCGGGTATGAGGACATTTCAGGATCTGGCGACATACCCGGGTATGGGACATTTCCGGATCTGGCGACATACCCGGGTATGAGGACTTTTCCATATCTGGCGACATACCCGGGTATGAGGACTTTTCCGGATCTGGCGACATACCCGGGTATGAGAATACCCGTTTATGAGGACTTTTCCGGATCTGGCGACATACCTGGGAATGAGGACATTTCCGGATCTGGCGACATACCCGGGTATGAGAATACCCGGGTATGAGGTCTTTTCCGGATATGGCGACATGCCCGGGTATGAGAACTTTTCCGGATCTGGCGACATACCCAGGTTTGAGGACTTTTCCGGATCTGGCGACATACCCGGGTGTGAGGACATTTCAGGATCTGGCGACATACCCGTGTATGTGGACTTTTCCGAATCTGGCGACATACCCAGGTTTGAGGACTTTTCCGGATCTGGCGACATACCCGGGTATGAAGACTTTTCCGGATCTCGCGACATACCTGGGTATAAGGACTTTTCCGGATCTGGTGACATACCCGGGTGTGAGGACTTTTCCGGATCTGGCGACATACCCAGGTTTGAGGACTTTTCCGGATCTGGCGACATACCCGGGTGTGAGGACATTTCAGGATCTGGCGACATACCCGTGTATGTGGACTTTTCCGAATCTGGCGACATACCCAGGTTTGAGGACTTTTCCGGATCTGGCGACATACCCGGGTATGAAGACTTTTCCGGATCTCGCGACATACCTGGGTATAAGGACTTTTCCGGATCTGGTGACATACCCGGGTATGAGGACTTTTCCGGATCTGGAGACATACCCGGGTATGAAGAATTTTCCGGATCTGGCGACATACCGGGTATGAGGACATTTCCGGATCTGGCGACATACCCGGGTATGAGGACTTTTCCAGATCTGGCGACATACCCGGGTATGAGGAAACCCGGGAATGAGGACTTTTCCGGATTTGGTGACATACCCGGGTATGAGGACTTTTCCGCATTCTGCGGCATACGCGGATATGACGAATTTGCCACATCCGGCAACATACCCGGATATGAGGACTTTTCCGGATATGCCGACATACCCGGGTATGAGGACTTTTCCGGATCTGGCGACATACCTGGGTAAGAGGACTTTTCCAGAACTGGCGACATACCCGGGTATGAGGACTTTTCCGTCTCTGGCGACATACCCGGATATGAGAACTATTCCGGATCTGGTGACATACCCGGGTATGAGGACATTTCTGGATCTGGCGACATACCCGGGTATGAAGGCCTTTTCTAGATCTGGCGACATACCCGGGTATGAGGATACCTGGGTATGATGACTTTTCTGGATTTGGCGACATAACCGGGTAAGAGGACTTTTCCGGAACTGACGACATACCCAGGTATGAGGACTTTTCCAGATCTGGTGACATACCCGGGTATGAGAACACCCGTGTATGAGGACTTTTCCGGATCTGACGACATACCCGGGTATGAGAACTTTTCCGGATCTGGCGACATACCCAGGTTTGAGGACTTTTCCGGATCTGGCGACATACCCGGGTGTGAGGACATTTCAGGATCTGGCGACATACCCGTGTATGTGGACTTTTCCGAATCTGGCGACATACCCGGGTATGAAGACTTTTCCGGATCTCGCGACATACCTGGGTATAAGGACTTTTCCGGATCTGGTGACATACCCGGGTAAGAGGACTTTTCCAGAACTGGCGACATTCCCGGGTATGAGGACTTTTCCGGCTCTGGCGACATACCCGGGTATGAAGACTTTTCCGGATCTCGCGACATACCCGGGTATGAGGTCTTTTCCGGATCTGGTGACTTACCCGGGTATGAGGACATTTCAGGATTTGGCGACATACCTGGGTAAGAGGACATTTCCGGAACTGGCGACATACCCGGGTATGAGGACTTTTCCGGATCTGGCGACATACCCGGGTATGAGGACATTTCCGTATCTGGCGACATACCCAGGTATGAGGACTTTTCCGGATCTGGAGACATACCCGGGTATGAGGACTTTTCCGGATCTGGCGACATACCCGGGTATGAGGACTTTTCCGGATCTGGTGACATAACCGGGTATGAGGACTTTTCCGGATCTGGCAACATACTGGTTATGAGGACTTTTCCGGATCTGGCGACATACCCGGGTATGAGGACTTTTCCGGATCTGGCGACATACCCGGGAATGAGGACTTTTCCGGATCTGGCGACATACCCGGGTATGAAGACTTTTCCCAATCTGGCGACATACCCGATTATGAAGACGTTTCCGGATCTCGCGACATACCTGGGTATAAGGACTTTTCCGGATCTGGAGACATACCCAGGTATGAGGACATTTCAGGATCTGGCGAGATACCCGGGTAAGAGGACTTTTCAGGAACTGGCGACATACCCGGGTATGAGGACTTTTCCAGATCTGGTGACATACCCGGGTATGAGAACACCCGTGTATGAGGACTTTTCCGGATCTGACGACATACCCGGGTATGAGAACTTTTCCGGATCTGGCGACATACCCGGGTTAGAGGACTTTTCCGGATCTGGCGACATACCCGGGTGTGAGGACTTTTCCGGATCTGGCGACATACCCGGGTATGAGGACATTTCAGGATCTGGCGACATACCCGGGTAAGAGGACTTTTCCGGAACTGGCGACATACCCGGGAATGAGGACTTTTCCAGATCTGGTGACATACCCGGGTATGAGAACACCCGTGTATGAGGACTTTTCCGGATCTGACGACATACCCGGGTATGAGAACTTTTCCGGATCTGGCGACATACTCAGGTTTGAGGACTTTTCCGGATCTGGCGACATACCCGGGTGTGAGGACATTTCAGGATCTGGCGACATACCCGGGTATGAAGACTTTTCCGGATCTCGCGACATACCTGGGTATAAGGACTTTTCCGGATCTGGTGACATACCCGGGTATGAGGACTTTTCCGGATCTGGAGACATACCCGGGTATGAGGAAACCCGGGAATGAGGACTTTTCCGGATTTGGTGACATACCCGGGTATGAGGACTTTTCCGCATTCTGCGGCATACCCGGATATGACGAATTTGCCACATCCGGCAACATACCCGGATATGAGGACTTTTCCGGATATGGCGACATACCCGGGTATGAGGACTTTTCCGGATCTGGCGACATACCTGGGTAAGAGGACTTTTCCAGAACTGGCGACGTACCCGGGTATGAGGACTTTTCCGTCTCTGGCGACATACCCGGATATGAGGACTATTCCGGATCTGGTGACATACCCGGGTATGAGGACATTTCTGGATCTGGCGACATACCCGGGTATGAAGGCCTTTTCTAGATCTGGCGACATACCCGGGTATGAGGATACCTGGGTATGATGACTTTTCTGGATTTGGCGACATAACCGATAAGAGGACTTTTCCGGATCTGACGACATACCCGGGTATGAGAACTTTTCCGGATCTGGCGACATACCCAGGTTTGAGGACTTTTCCGGATCTGGCGACATACCCGGGTGTGAGGACATTTCAGGATCTGGCGACATACCCGTGTATGTGGACTTTTCCGAATCTGGCGACATACCCGGGTATGAAGACTTTTCCGGATCTCGCGACATACCTGGGTATAAGGACTTTTCCGGATCTGGTGACATACCCGGGTATGAGGACTTTTCCGAATCTGTCGACATACCCGGGTATGAAGACTTTTCCGGATCTCGCGACATACCTGGGTATAAGGACTTTTCCAGATCTGGTGACATACCTGGGTATGAGAACATCCGTGTATGAGGACTTTTCCGGATCTGACAACATACCCGAGTATGAGGACTTTTCCGGATCTGGCGACATACCCGGCTTTGAGGACTTTTCCGGATCTGGCGACATACCCGGGTATGAGGATTTTTCCGGCTCTGGCGACATACCCGGGTATGAGGTCTTTTCCGGATCTGACGACATACCCGGGTATGAGGACTTTTCCTGATCTGGCGACATGCCCGGGTATGAGGACATTTCCGGATCTGGAGACATACCCGGGAATGAAGAATTTTCCGGATCTGGCGACATACCGGGTATGAGGACATTTCCGGATCTGGCGACATACCCGGGTATGAGGACTTTTCCAGATCTGGCGACATATCCGGGTATGAGGATACCCGGGAATGAGGACTTTTCAGGATCTGGCGACATACCCGGGTATGAGGACTTTTCCGGATCTGGCGACATACCCGGGTTTGAGCACTTTTCCAAATTTGGCGACATACCCGGGTATGAGGACTTTTCCGGATCTGGCGACATACCCGGGTGTGAGGACATTTCCGGATCTGGCGACATACCCGGGTATGAGAATACCCGGGTTTGAGGACTTTTCCGGGTATGGCGACATACCCGGGTAAGAGGACTTTTCCGGATCTGGCGACATACCCGGGTATGAGGACTTTTCCGGATCTGGCGACATACCCAGGTATGAGGACTTTTCCGGATCTGGAGACATACCCGGGAATGAGGACTTTTCCGGATCTGGCGACATACCCGGGTATGAAGACTTTTCCCAATCTGGCGACATACCCGGTTATGAAGACTTTTCCCAATCTGGCGACATACCCGTGTGTGAGGACATTTCAGGATCTGGCGACATACCCGTGTATGTGGACTTTTCCGAATCTGGCGACATACCCGGGTATGAAGACTTTTCCGGATCTCGCGACATACCTGGGTATAAGGACTTTTCCGGGTCTGGAGACATACCCGGGTATGAGGACATTTCAGGATCTGGCGACATACCCGGGTAAGAGGACTTTTCCGGAACTGACGACATACCCAGGTATGAGGACTTTTCCAGATCTGGTGACATACCCGTGTATGAGAACACCCGTGTATGAGGACTTTTCCGGATCTGACGACATACCCGGGTATGAGAACTTTTCCGGATCTGGCGACATACCCAGGTTTGAGGACTTTTCCGGATCTGGCGACATACCCGGGTGTGAGGACATTTCAGGATCTGGCGACATACCCGTGTATGTGGACTTTTCCGAATCTGGCGACATACCCGGTTATGAAGACTTTTCCGGATCTCGCGACATACCTGCGTATAAGGAGTTTTCCGGATCTGGTGACATACCCGGGTATGAGGACTTTTCCGAATCTGGCGACATACCCGGGTATGAAGACTTTTCGGGATCTCGCGACATACCTGGGTATAAGGACTTTTCCAGATCTGGTGACATACCCGGGTATGAGAACACCCGTGTATGAGGACTTTTCCGGATCTGACGACATACCCGGGTATGAGAACTTTTCCGGATCTGGCGACATACCCAGGTTTGAGGACTTTTCCGGATCTGGCGACATACCCGGGTGTGAGGACATTTCAGGATCTGGCGACATACCCGTGTATGTGGACTTTTCCGAATCTGGCGACATACCCGGGTATGAAGACTTTTCCGGATCTCGCGACATACCTGCGTATAAGGACTTTTCCGGATCTGGTGACATACCCGGGTATGAGGACTTTTCCGAATCTGGCGACATACCCGGGTATGAAGACTTTTCGGGATCTCGCGACATACCTGGGTATAAGGACTTTTCCAGATCTGGTGACATACCTGGGCATGAGAACATCCGTGTATGAGGACTTTTCCGGATCTGACGACATACCCGAGTATGAGGACTTTTCCGGATCTGGCGACATACCCGGCTTTGAGGACTTTTCCGGATCTGGCGACATACCCGGGTATGAGGATTTTTCCGGCTCTGGCGACATACCCGGGTATGAGGTCTTTTCCGGATCTGACGACATACCCGGGTATGAGGACTTTTACTGATCTGGCGACATGCCCGGGTATGAGGACATTTCCGGATCTGGAGACATACCCGGGTATGAAGAATTTTCCGGATCTGGCGACATACCGGGGATGAGGACATTTCCGGATCTGGCGACATACCCGGGTATGAGGACTTTTCCAGATCTGGTGACATATCCGGGTATGAGGATACCCGGGAATGAGGACTTTTCAGGATCTGGCGACATACCCGGGTATGAGGACTTTTCCGGATCTGGCGACATACCCGGGTTTGAGCACTTTTGCAAATTTGGCGACATACCCGGGTATGAGGACTTTTCCGGATCTGGCGACATACCCGGGTGTGAGGACATTTCCGGATCTGGCGACATACCCGGGTATGAGAATACCCGGGTTTGAGGACTTTTCCGGGTATGGCGACATACCCGGGTAAGAGGACTTTTCCGGATCTGGCGACATACCCGGGTATGAAGACTTTTCCGGATCTCGCGACATACCTGGGTATAAGGACTTTTCCGGATCTGGTGACATACCCGGGTATGAGGACATTTCAGGATCTGGCGACATACCCGGGTAAGAGGACTTTTCCAGATCTGGTGACATACCTGGGTATGAGAACATCCGTGTATGAGGACTTTTCCGGATCTGACGACATACCCGAGTATGAGGACTTTTCCGGATCTGGCGACATACCTGGCTTTGAGGACTTTTCCGGATCTGGCGACATATCCGGGTATGAGGATTTTTCCGGCTCTGGCGACATACCCGGGTATGAGGTCTTTTCCGGATCTGACGACATACCCGGGTATGAGGACTTTTACTGATCTGGCGACATGCCCGGGTATGAGGACATTTCCGGATCTGGAGACATACCCGGGTATGAAGAATTTTCCGGATCTGGCGACATACCGGGTATGAGGACATTTCCGGATCTGGCGACATACCCGGGTATGAGGACTTTTCCAGATCTGGTGACATATCCGGGTATGAGGATACCCGGGAATGAGGACTTTTCAGGATCTGGCGACATACCCGGGTATGAGGACTTTTCCGGATCTGGCGACATACCCGGGTTTGAGCACTTTACCAAATTTGGCGACATACCCGGGTATGAGGACTTTTCCGGATCTGGCGACATACCCGGGTGTGAGGACATTTCCGGATCTGGCGACATACCCGGGTATGAGAATACCCGGGTTTGAGGACTTTTCCGGGTATGGCGACATACCCGGGTAAGAGGACTTTTCCGGATCTGGCGACATACCTGGGTATGAGGATTTTTCCGGCTCTGGCGACATACCCGGGTATGAGGTCTTTTCCGGATCTGACGACATACCCGGGTATGAGGACTTTTCCTGATCTGGCGACATGCCCGGGTATGAGGACATTTCCGGATCTGGAGACATACCCGGGTATGAAGAATTTTCCGGATCTGGCGACATACCGGGTATGAGGACATTTCCGGATCTGGCGACATACCCGGGTATGAGGACTTTTCCAGATCTGGCGACACATCCCGGTATGAGGATACCTGGGAATGAGGACTTTTCAGGATCTGGCGACATACCCGGGTATGAGGACTTTTCGGGATCTGGCGACATACCCGGGTTTGAGCACTTTTCCAAATTTGGCGACATACCCGGGTATGAGGACTTTTCCGGATCTGGCAACATACCCGGGTGTGAGGACATTTCCGGATCTGGCGACATACCCGGGTATGAGAATTCCCGGGTTTGAGGACTTTTCCGGGTATGGCGACATACCCGGGTAAGAGGACTTTTCCGGATCTGGCGACATACCCGGGTATGAGGACTTTTCCGGATCTGGCGACATACTCAGGTATGAGGACTTTTCCGGATCTGGAGACATACCCGGGAATGAGGACTTTTCCGGATCTGGCGACATACCCGGGTATGAAGACTTTTCCCAATCTGGCGACATACCCGGTTATGAAGACTTTTCCCAATCTGGCGACATACCCGGGTGTGAGGAAATTTCAGGATCTGGCGACATACCCGTGTATGTGGACTTTTCCGAATCTGGCGACATACCCGGGTATGAAGACTTTTCCGGATCTCGCGACATACCTGGGTATAAGGACTTTTCCGGATCTGGAGACATACCCGGGTATGAGGACATTTCAGGATCTGGCGACATACCCGGGTAAGAGGACTTTTCCGGAACTGGCGACATACCCGGGTATGAGGACTTTTCCAGATCTGGTGACATACCCGGGTTTGAGAACACCCGTGTATGAGGACTTTTCCGGATCTGACGACATACCCGGGTATGAGAACTTTTCCGGATCTGGCGACATACCCGGGTTTGAGGACTTTTCCGGATCTGGCGACATACCTGGGTATAAGGACTTTTCCGGATCTGGTGACATACCCGGGTATGAGGACATTTCAGGATCTGGCGACATACCCGGGTAAGAGGACTTTTCCAGATCTGGTGACATACCTGGGTATGAGAACATCCGTGTATGAGGACTTTTCCGGATCTGACGACATACCCGAGTATGAGGACTTTTCCGGATCTGGCGACATACCCGGCTTTGAGGACTTTTCCGGATCTGGCGACATATCCGGGTATGAGGATTTTTCCGGCTCTGGCGACATACCCGGGTATGAGGTCTTTTCCGGATCTGACGACATACCCGGGTATGAGGACTTTTACTGATCTGGCGACATGCCCGGGTATGAGGACATTTCCGGATCTGGAGACATACCCGGGTATGAAGAATTTTCCGGATCTGGCGACATACCGGGTATGAGGACATTTCCGGATCTGGCGACATACCCGGGTATGAGGACTTTTCCAGATCTGGTGACATATCCGGGTATGAGGATACCCGGGAATGAGGACTTTTCAGGATCTGGCGACATACCCGGGTATGAGGACTTTTCCGGATCTGGCGACATACCCGGGTTTGAGCACTTTTCCAAATTTGGCGACATACCCGGGTATGAGGACTTTTCCGGATCTGGCGACATACCCGGGTGTGAGGACATTTCCGGATCTGGCGACATACCCGGGTATGAGAATACCCGGGTTTGAGGACTTTTCCGGGTATGGCGACATACCCGGGTAAGAGGACTTTTCCGGATCTGGCGACATACCCGGGTATGAAGACTTTTCCGGATCTCGCGACATACCTGGGTATAAGGACTTTTCCGGATCTGGCGACATATCCGGGTATGAGGATTTTTCCGGCTCTGGCGACATACCCGGGTTTGAGGACTTTTCCGGGTATGGCGACATACCCGGTTAAGAGGACTTCTCCGGATCTGGCGACATACCCGGGTATGAGGACTTTTCCGGATCTGGCGACATACCCGGGTATGAGGACTTTTCCGGATCTGGCGACATACCCAGGTATGAGGACTTTTCCGGATCTGGAGACATACCCGGGAATGAGGACTTTACCGGATCTGGCGACATACCCGGGTATGAAGACTTTTCCCAATCTGGCGACATACCCGGTTATGAAGACTTTTCCCAATCTGGCGACATACCCGGGTGTGAGGACATTTCAGGATCTGGCGACATACCCGTGTATGTGGACTTTTCCGAATCTGGCGACATACCCGGGTATGAAGACTTTTCCGGATCTCGCGACATACCTGGGTATAAGGACTTTTCCGGATCTGGAGACATACCCGGGTATGAGGACATTTCAGGATCTGGCGACATACCCGGGTAAGAGGACTTTTCCAGATCTGGTGACATACCCGGCTTTGAGGACTTTTCCGGATCTGGCGACATATCCGGGTATGAGGATTTTTCCGGCTCTGGCGACATACCCGGGTATGAGGTCTTTTCCGGATCTGACGACATACCCGGTTATGAAGACTTTTCCCAATCTGGCGACATACCCGGGTGTGAGGACATTTCAGGATCTGGCGACATACCCGTGTATGTGGACTTTTCCGAATCTGGCGACATACCCGGGTATGAAGACTTTTCCGGATCTCGCGACATACCTGGGTATAAGGACTTTTCCGGATCTGGAGACATACCCGGGTATGAGAATACCCGGGTTTGAGGACTTTTCCGGGTATGGCGACATACCCGGGTAAGAGGACTTTTCCGGATCTGGCGACATACCCGGGTATGAGGACTTTTCCGGATCTGGCGACATACCCAGGTATGAGGACTTTTCCGGTTCTGGAGACATACCCGGGTATGAGGACTTTTCCGGATCTGGCGACATACCCGGGTTTGAGGACCTGGCGACATACCCGGGTATGAGGACTTTTCCGGATCTGGTGACATAACCGGGTATGAGGACTTTTCCGGATCTGGCGACATACTGGTTATGAGGACTTTTCCGGATCTGGCGACATACCCGGGTATGAGGACTTTTCAGGATCTGGCGACATACCCGGGAATGAGGACTTTTCCGGATCTGGCGACATACCCGGGTATGAAGACTTTTCCCAATCTGGCGACATACCCGGTTATGAAGACTTTTCCCAATCTGGCGACGTACCCGGGTGTGAGGACATTTCAGGATCTGGCGACATACCCGTGTATGTGGACTTTTCCGAATCTGGGGACATACCCGGGTATGAAGACTTTTCCGGATCTCGCGACATACCTGGGTATAAGGACTTTTCCGGATCTGGAGACATACCCGGGTATGAGGACTTTTCCAGATCTGGCGACATATCCGGGTATGAGGATACCTGGGAATGAGGACTTTTCAGGATCTGGCGACATACCCGGGTATGAGGACTTTTCGGGATCTGGCGACATACCCGGGTTTGAGCACTTTTCCAAATTTGGCGACATACCCGGGTATGAGGACTTTTCCGGATCGGGCGACATACCCGGGTGTGAGGACATTTCCGGATCTGGCGACATACCCGGGTATGAGAATACCCGGGTTTGAGGACTTTTCCGGGTATGGCGACATACCCGGTTAAGAGGACTTCTCCGGATCTGGCGACATACCCGGGTATGAGGACTTTTCCGGATCTGGCGACATACCCGGGTATGAGGACTTTTCCGGATCTGGCGACATACCCAGGTATGAGGACTTTTCCGGATCTGGAGACATACCCGGGAATGAGGACTTTACCGGATCTGGCGACATACCCGGGTATGAAGACTTTTCCCAATCTGGCGACATACCCGGTTATGAAGACTTTTCCCAATCTGGCGACATACCCGGGTGTGAGGACATTTCAGGATCTGGCGACATACCCGTGTATGTGGACTTTTCCGAATCTGGCGACATACCCGGGTATGAAGACTTTTCCGGATCTCGCGACATACCTGGGTATAAGGACTTTTCCGGATCTGGAGACATACCCGGGTATGAGGACATTTCAGGATCTGGCGACATACCCGGGTAAGAGGACTTTTCCAGATCTGGTGACATACCCGGCTTTGAGGACTTTTCCGGATCTGGCGACATATCCGGGTATGAGGATTTTTCCGGCTCTGGCGACATACCCGGGTATGAGGTCTTTTCCGGATCTGACGACATACCCGGTTATGAAGACTTTTCCCAATCTGGCGACATACCCGGGTGTGAGGACATTTCAGGATCTGGCGACATACCCGTGTATGTGGACTTTTCCGAATCTGGCGACATACCCGGGTATGAAGACTTTTCCGGATCTCGCGACATACCTGGGTATAAGGACTTTTCCGGATCTGGAGACATACCCGGGTATGAGAATACCCGGGTTTGAGGACTTTTCCGGGTATGGCGACATACCCGGGTAAGAGGACTTTTCCGGATCTGGCGACATACCCGGGTATGAGGACTTTTCCGGATCTGGCGACATACCCAGGTATGAGGACTTTTCCGGTTCTGGAGACATACCCGGGTATGAGGACTTTTCCGGATCTGGCGACATACCCGGGTTTGAGGACCTGGCGACATACCCGGGTATGAGGACTTTTCCGGATCTGGTGACATAACCGGGTATGAGGACTTTTCCGGATCTGGCGACATACTGGTTATGAGGACTTTTCCGGATCTGGCGACATACCCGGGTATGAGGACTTTTCAGGATCTGGCGACATACCCGGGAATGAGGACTTTTCCGGATCTGGCGACATACCCGGGTATGAAGACTTTTCCCAATCTGGCGACATACCCGGTTATGAAGACTTTTCCCAATCTGGCGACGTACCCGGGTGTGAGGACATTTCAGGATCTGGCGACATACCCGTGTATGTGGACTTTTCCGAATCTGGGGACATACCCGGGTATGAAGACTTTTCCGGATCTCGCGACATACCTGGGTATAAGGACTTTTCCGGATCTGGAGACATACCCGGGTATGAGGACTTTTCCAGATCTGGCGACATATCCGGGTATGAGGATACCTGGGAATGAGGACTTTTCAGGATCTGGCGACATACCCGGGTATGAGGACTTTTCGGGATCTGGCGACATACCCGGGTTTGAGCACTTTTCCAAATTTGGCGACATACCCGGGTATGAGGACTTTTCCGGATCTGGCGACATACCCGGGTGTGAGGACATTTCCGGATCTGGCGACATACCCGGGTATGAGAATACCCGGGTTTGAGGACTTTTCCGGGTATGGCGACATACCCGGGTATGAGGACTTTTCCGGATCTGGCGACATACCCAGGTATGAGGACTTTTCCGGATCTGGAGACATACCCGGGAATGAGGACTTTTCCGGATCTGGCGACATACCCGGGTATGAAGACTTTTCCCAATCTGGCGACATACCCGGTTATGAAGACTTTTCCCAATCTGGCGACATACCCGGGTGTGAGGACATTTCAGGATCTGGCGACATACCTGTGTATGTGGACTTTTCCGAATCTGGCGACATACCCGGGTATGAAGACTTTTCCGGATCTCGCGACATACCTGGGTATAAGGACTTTTCCGGATCTGGAGAAATACCCGGGTATGAGGACATTTCAGGATCTGGCGACATACCCGGGTAAGAGGACTTTTCCGGAACTGGCGACATACCCGGGTATGAGGACTTTTCCAGATCTGGTGACATACCCGGGTATGAGAATACCTGGGTTTGAGGACTTTTCCGGGTATGGCGACATACCCGGGTAAGAGGACTTTTCCGGATCTGGCGACATACCCGGGTATGAGGACTTTTCCGGATCTGGCGACATACCCAGGTATGAGGACTTTTCCGGATCTGGAGACATACCCGGGTATGAGGACTTTTCCGGATCTGGCGACATACCCGGGTTTGAGGACCTGGCGACATACCCGGGTATGAGGACTTTTCCGGATCTGGTGACATAACCGGGTATGAGGACTTTTCCGGATCTGGCGACATACTGGTTATGAGGACTTTTCCGGATCTGGCGACATACCCGGGTATGAGGACTTTTCCGGATCTGGCGACATACCCGGGAATGAGGACTTTTCCGGATCTGGCGACATACCCGGGTATGAAGACTTTTCCCAATCTGGCGACATACCCGGTTATGAAGACTTTTCCCAATCTGGCGACATACCCGGGTGTGAGGACATTTCAGGATCTGGCGACATACCCGTGTATGTGGACTTTTCCGAATCTGGCGACATACCCGGGTATGAAGACTTTTCCGGATCTCGCGACATACCTGCGTATAAGGACTTTTCCGGATCTGGAGACATACCCGGGTATGAGGACATTTCAGGATCTGGCGACATACCCGGGTAAGAGGACTTTTCCGGAACTTGCGACATACCCGGGTATGAGGACTGTTCCAGATCTGGTGACATACCCGGGTATGAGAACACCCGTGTATGAGGACTTTTCCGGATCTGACGACATACCCGGGTATGAGAACTTTTCCGGATCTGGCGACATACCCGGGTTTGAGGACTTTTCCGGATCTGGCGACATACCCGGGTGTGAGGATATTTCAGGATCTGGCGACATACCCGTGTATGTGGACTTTTCCGAATCTGGCGACATACCCGGGTATGAAGACTTTTCCGGATCTCGCGACATACCTGGGTATAAGGACTTTTCCGGATCTGGTGACATACCCGGGTATGAGGACATTTCAGGATCTGGCGACATTCCCGGGTAAGAGGACTTTTCCAGATCTGGTGACATACCTGGGTATGAGAACATCCGTGTATGAGGACTTTTCCGGATCTGACGACATACCCGAGTATGAGGACTTTTCCGGATCTGGCGACATACCCGGCTTTGAGGACTTTTCCGGATCTGGCGACATATCCGGGTATGAGGATTTTTCCGGCTCTGGCGACATACCCGGGTATGAGGTCTTTTCCGGATCTGACGACATACCCGGGTATGAGGACTTTTACTGATCTGGCGACATGCCCGGGTATGAGGACATTTCCAGATCTGGAGACATACCCGGGTATGAAGAATTTTCCGGATCTGGCGGCATACCGGGTATGAGGACATTTCCGGATCTGGCGACATGCCCGGGTATGAGGACTTTTCCAGATCTGGTGACATATCCGGGTATGAGGATACCCGGGAATGAGGACTTTTCAGGATCTGGCGACATACCCGGGTATGAGGACTTTTCCCGATCTGGCGACATACCCGGGTTTGAGCACTTTTCCAAATTTGGCGACATACCCGGGTATGAGGACTTCTCCGGATCTGGCGACATACCCGGGTGTGAGGACATTTCCGGATCTGGCGACATACCCGGGTATGAGAATACCCGGGTTTGACGACTTTTCCGGGTATGTCGACATACCCGGGTAAGAGGACTTTTCCGGATCTGGCGACATACCCGGGTATGAGGACTTTTCCGGATCTGGTGACATACCCAGGTATGAGGACTTTTCCGGATCTGGAGACATACCCGGGAATGAGGACTTTTCCGGATCTGGCGACATACCCGGGTATGAAGACTTTTCCCAATCTGGCGACATACCCGGTTATGAAGACTTTTCCCAAACTGGCGACATACCCGGGTGTGAGGACATTTCATGATCTGGCGACATACCCGTGTATGTGGACTTTTCCGAATCTGGCGACATACCCGGGTATGAAGACTTTTCCGGATCTCGCGACATACCTGGGTATAAGGACTTTTCCGGATCTGGAGACATACCCGGGTATGAGGACATTTCAGGATCTGGCGACATACCCGGGTAAGAGGACTTTTCCGGATCTGGCGACATACCCGGGTATGAGGACTTTTCCGGATCTGGCGACATACCCAGGTATGAGGACTTTTCCGGATCTGGAGACATACCCGGGTATGAGGACTTTTCCGGATCTGGCGACATACCCGGGTTTGAGGACCTGGCGACATACCCGGGTATGAGGACTTTTCCGGATCTGGTGACATACCCGGGTATGAGGACTTTTCCAGATCTGGTGACATACCCGGGTATGAGAACACCCGTGTATGAGGACTTTTCCGGATCTGATGACATACCCGGGTATGAGAACTTTTCCGGATCTGGCGACATACCCGGGTTTGAGGACTTTTCCGGATCTGGCGACATACCCGGGTGTGAGGACATTTCAGGATCTGGCGACATACCCGTGTATGTGGACTTTTCCGAATCTGGCGACATACCCGGGTATGAAGACTTTTCCGGATCTCGCGACATACCTGGGTATAAGGACTTTTCCGGATCTGGAGACATACCCGGGTATGAGAATACCCGGGTTTGAGGACTTTTCCGGGTATGGCGACATACCCGGGTAAGAGGACTTTTCCGGATCTGGCGACATACCCGGGTATGAGGACTTTTCCGGATCTGGCGACATACCCAGGTATGAGGACTTTTCCGGTTCTGGAGACATACCCGGGTATGAGGACTTTTCCGGATCTGGCGACATACCCGGGTTTGAGGACCTGGCGACATACCCGGGTATGAGGACTTTTCCGGATCTGGTGACATAACCGGGTATGAGGACTTTTCCGGATCTGGCGACATACTGGTTATGAGGACTTTTCCGGATCTGGCGACATACCCGGGTATGAGGACTTTTCAGGATCTGGCGACATACCCGGGAATGAGGACTTTTCCGGATCTGGCGACATACCCGGGTATGAAGACTTTTCCCAATCTGGCGACATACCCGGTTATGAAGACTTTTCCCAATCTGGCGACGTACCCGGGTGTGAGGACATTTCAGGATCTGGCGACATACCCGTGTATGTGGACTTTTCCGAATCTGGGGACATACCCGGGTATGAAGACTTTTCCGGATCTCGCGACATACCTGGGTATAAGGACTTTTCCGGATCTGGAGACATACCCGGGTATGAGGACTTTTCCAGATCTGGCGACATATCCGGGTATGAGGATACCTGGGAATGAGGACTTTTCAGGATCTGGCGACATACCCGGGTATGAGGACTTTTCGGGATCTGGCGACATACCCGGGTTTGAGCACTTTTCCAAATTTGGCGACATACCCGGGTATGAGGACTTTTCCGGATCTGGCGACATACCCGGGTGTGAGGACATTTCCGGATCTGGCGACATACCCGGGTATGAGAATACCCGGGTTTGAGGACTTTTCCGGGTATGGCGACATACCCGGGTATGAGGACTTTTCCGGATCTGGCGACATACCCAGGTATGAGGACTTTTCCGGATCTGGAGACATACCCGGGTATGAGGACTTTTCCGGATCTGGCGACATACCCGGGTTTGAGGACCTGGCGACATACCCGGGTATGAGGACTTTTCCGGATCTGGTGACATAACCGGGTATGAGGACTTTTCCGGATCTGGCGACATACTGGTTATGAGGACTTTTCCGGATCTGGCGACATACCCGGGTATGAGGACTTTTCCGGATCTGGCGACATACCCGGGAATGAGGACTTTTCCGGATCTGGCGACATACCCGGGTATGAAGACTTTTCCCAATCTGGCGACATACCCGGTTATGAAGACTTTTCCCAATCTGGCGACATACCCGGGTGTGAGGACATTTCAGGATCTGGCGACATACCCGTGTATGTGGACTTTTCCGAATCTGGCGACATACCCGGGTATGAAGACTTTTCCGGATCTCGCGACATACCTGCGTATAAGGACTTTTCCGGATCTGGAGCCATACCCGGGTATGAGGACATTTCAGGATCTGGCGACATACCCGGGTAAGAGGACTTTTCCGGAACTTGCGACATACCCGGGTATGAGGACTGTTCCAGATCTGGTGACATACCCGGGTATGAGAACACCCGTGTATGAGGACTTTTCCGGATCTGACGACATACCCGGGTATGAGAACTTTTCCGGATCTGGCGACATACCCGGGTTTGAGGACTTTTCCGGATCTGGCGACATACCCGGGTGTGAGGATATTTCAGGATCTGGCGACATACCCGTGTATGTGGACTTTTCCGAATCTGGCGACATACCCGGGTATGAAGACTTTTCCGGATCTCGCGACATACCTGGGTATAAGGACTTTTCCGGATCTGGTGACATACCCGGGTATGAGGACATTTCAGGATCTGGCGACATTCCCGGGTAAGAGGACTTTTCCAGATCTGGTGACATACCTGGGTATGAGAACATCCGTGTATGAGGACTTTTCCGGATCTGACGACATACCCGAGTATGAGGACTTTTCCGGATCTGGCGACATACCCGGCTTTGAGGACTTTTCCGGATCTGGCGACATATCCGGGTATGAGGATTTTTCCGGCTCTGGCGACATACCCGGGTATGAGGTCTTTTCCGGATCTGACGACATACCCGGGTATGAGGACTTTTACTGATCTGGCGACATGCCCGGGTATGAGGACATTTCCAGATCTGGAGACATACCCGGGTATGAAGAATTTTCCGGATCTGGCGGCATACCGGGTATGAGGACATTTCCGGATCTGGCGACATGCCCGGGTATGAGGACTTTTCCAGATCTGGTGACATATCCGGGTATGAGGATACCCGGGAATGAGGACTTTTCAGGATCTGGCGACATACCCGGGTATGAGGACTTTTCCCGATCTGGCGACATACCCGGGTTTGAGCACTTTTCCAAATTTGGCGACATACCCGGGTATGAGGACTTCTCCGGATCTGGCGACATACCCGGGTGTGAGGACATTTCCGGATCTGGCGACATACCCGGGTATGAGAATACCCGGGTTTGACGACTTTTCCGGGTATGTCGACATACCCGGGTAAGAGGACTTTTCCGGATCTGGTGACATACCCGGGTATGAGGACTTTTCCGGATCTGGCGACATACCCAGGTATGAGGACTTTTCCGGATCTGGAGACATACCCGGGAATGAGGACTTTTCCGGATCTGGCGACATACCCGGGTATGAAGACTTTTCCCAATCTGGCGACATACCCGGTTATGAAGACTTTTCCCAAACTGGCGACATACCCGGGTGTGAGGACATTTCAGGATCTGGCGACATACCCGTGTATGTGGACTTTTCCGAATCTGGCGACATACCCGGGTATGAAGACTTTTCCGGATCTCGCGACATACCTGGGTATAAGGACTTTTCCGGATCTGGAGACATACCCGGGTATGAGGACATTTCAGGATCTGGCGACATACCCGGGTAAGAGGACTTTTCCGGATCTGGCGACATACCCGGGTATGAGGACTTTTCCGGATCTGGCGACATACCCAGGTATGAGGACTTTTCCGGATCTGGAGACATACCCGGGTATGAGGACTTTTCCGGATCTGGCGACATACCCGGGTTTGAGGACCTGGCGACATACCCGGGTATGAGGACTTTTCCGGATCTGGTGACATACCCGGGTATGAGGACTTTTCCAGATCTGGTGACATACCCGGGTATGAGAACACCCGTGTATGAGGACTTTTCCGGATCTGACGACATACCCGGGTATGAGAACTTTTCCGGATCTGGCGACATACCCGGGTTTGAGGACTTTTCCGGATCTGGCGACATACCCGGGTGTGAGGACATTTCAGGATCTGGCGACATACCCGTGTATGTGGACTTTTCCGAATCTGGCGACATACCCGGGTATGAAGACTTTTCCGGATCTCGCGACATACCTGGGTATAAGGACTTTTCCGGATCTGGCGACATACCCGGGTATGAGGACTTTTCCAGATCTGGCGACATACCCGGGTATGAGGATTTTTCCGGCTCTGGCGACATACCCGGGTATGAGGTCTTTTCCGGATCTGACGACATACCCGGGTATGAGGACTTTTCCTGATCTGGCGACATGCCCGGGTATGAGGACATTTCCTGATCTGGAGACATACCCGGGTATGAAGAATTTTCCGGATCTGGCGACATACCGGGTATGAGGATACCCGGGAATGAGGACTTTTCCGGATTTGGTGACATACCCGGGTATGAGGACTTTTCCGCATTCTGCGGCATACCCGGATATGACGACTTTGCCACATCCGGCAACATACCCGGATATGAGGACTTTTCCGGATATGGCGACATACCCGGGTATGAGGACTTTTCCGGATCTGGCGACATACCTGGGTAAGAGGACTTTTCCAGAACTGGCGACATACCCGGGTATGAGGACTTTTCCGTCTCTGGCGACATACCCGGGTATGAGGACTATTACGGATCTGGTGAACTACCCGGGTATGAGGACATTTCTGGATCTGGCGACATACCCGGGTATGAAGGCCTTTTCTAGATCTGGCGACAAACCCGGGTATGAGGATACCCGGGTATGATGACTTTTCTGGATTTGGCGACATACCCGGGTAAGAGGACTTTTCCGGATACTGCGACATACCCGTATATGAGGACTTTTCCGGAATGGCGACATACCCGGGTATGAGAACTTTTCAGGATCTGACGACATACCCGGTTACGAGAATACCCTGGTATGAGGATTTTTCCGGATCTGGCGACTTACCCGGGTATGAAGACTTTTCCGGATCTGGCGACATACCCGGGTATGAGGACTTTTCCGGATCTGGCGACATACCCGGGTATGAGAATACCCATTTATGAGGACTTTTCCGGATCTGGCGACATACCCGGGTATGATGACTTTTCGTGATCTGGCGACATACCCGGGTTTGAGGACTTTTCCAAATCTGGTGAAATAACCGGGTATGAGGACTTTTCCGGATCTGGCGACATTCCTGGGAATGAGGACATTTCCGGATCTGGCGACATACCCGGGTATGAGAATACCCGGGTATGAGGTCTTTTCCGGATATGGCGACATGCCCGGGTATGAGGACTTTTCCGGATACTGCGACATACCTGGATATGAGGACCTTTCCGGATATGGCGACATACCCGGGTATGAGAACATTTCCAGATCTGGCGACATACCCGGGTATGAGGATACCCGGGAATGAGGACTTTTCCGGATTTGGTGACATACCCGGGTATGAGGACTTTTTCGGATCTGGCGACATACCCGAGTATGAGGACTTTTCCGGATCTGGCGACATACCCGGGTATGAGGACTTTTCCGGATCTGGCGACATACCCGGGAATGAGGACTTTTCCGGATCTGGCGACATACCCAGGTATGAAGACTTTTCCGTCTCTGGCGACAAACCCGGGTATGAGGACTATTACGCATCTGGTGAACTTCCCGGGTATGAGGACATTTCTGGATCTGGCGACATACCCGGGTATGAAGGCCTTTTCTAGATCTGGCGACATACCCGGGTATGAGGATACCCGGGTATGATGACTTTTCTGGATTTGGCGACATACCCGGGTAAGAGGACTTTTCCGGATACTGCGACATACCCGGATATGAGGACTTTTCCGGAATGGCGACATACCCGGGTATGAGAAATTTTCAGAATCTGACGACATACCCGGTTACGAGAATACCCGGGTATGAGGATTTTTCCGGATCTGGCGACTTATCCGGGTATGAAGACTTTTCCGGATCTGGCGACATACCCGGGTATGAGAATACCCATTTATGAGGACTTTTCCGGATCTGGCGATATACCCGGGTATGAGGACTTTTCGTGATCTGGCGACATACCCGGGTTTGAGGACTTTTCCGAATCTGGTGACATAACCGGGTATGAGGACTTTTCCGGATCTGGCGACATACCTGGGAATGAGGACATTTCCGGATCTGGCGACATACCCGGGTATGAGAATATCCGGGTATGAGGTCTTTTCCGGATATGGCGACATGCCCGGGTATGAGGACTTTTCCGGATACTGCGACATACCCGGATATGAGGACCTTTCCGGATATGGCGACATACCCGGGTATGAGAACATTTCCGGATCTGGCGACATACCCGGGTATGAGGATACCCGGGAATGAGGACTTTTCCGGATTTGGTGACATACCCGGGTATGAGGACTTTTTCGGATCTGGCGACATACCCGAGTATGAGGACTTTTCCGGATCTGGCGACATACCCGGGTATGAGGACTTTTCGGGATCTGGCGACATACCCGGGAATGAGGACTTTTCCGGATCTGGCGACATACCCGGGTATGAAGACTTTTCCGTCTCTGGCGACATACCCGGGTATGAGGACTATTACGGATCTGGTGAACTACCCGGGTATGAGGACATTTCTGAATCTGGCGACATACCCGGGTATGAAGGCCTTTTCTAGATCTGGTGACATACCCGGGTATGAGGATACCCGGGTATGATGACTTTTCTGGATTTGGCGACATACCCGGGTAAGAGGACTTTTCCGGATACTGCGACATACCCGGATATGAGGACTTTTCCGGAATGGCGACATACCCGGGTATGAGAACTTTTCAGGATCTGACGACATACCCGGTTACGAGAATACCCGGGTATGAGGATTTTTCCGGATCTGGCGACTTACCCGGGTATGAAGACTTTTCCGGATCTGGCGACATACCCGGGTATGAGGACTTTTCAGGATCTGGCGACATACCCGGGTATGGGACATTTCCGGATCTGGCGACATACCCGGGTATGAGGACTTTTCCAGATCTGGCGACATACCCGGGTATGAGGACTTTTCCGGATCTGGCGACATACCCGGGTATGAGAATACCCGTTTATGAGTACTTTTCTGGGTCTGGCGACATACCCGGGAATGAGGACTTTTCCCAATCTGGCGACATACCCGGTTATGAAGACTTTTCCCAATCTGGCGACATAGACGGGTATGAGGACTTTTCCGGATACTGCGACATACCCGGATATGAGGACCTTTCCGGATATGGCGACATACCCGGGTATGAGAACATTTCCGGATCTGGCGACATACCCGGGTATGAGGATACCCGGGAATGAGGACTTTTCCGGATTTGGTGACATACCCGGGTATGAGGACTTTTTCGGATCTGGCGACATACCCGAGTATGAGGACTTTTCCGGATCTGGCGACATACCCGGGTATGAGGACTTTTCCGGATCTGGCGACATACCCGGGAATGAGGACTTTTCCGGATCTGGCGACATACCCGGGTATGAAGACTTTTCCCAATCTGGCGACATACCCGGTTATGAAGACTTTTCCCAATCTGGCGACATAGACGGGTATGAGGACTTTTCAGGATCTGGCGACATACCCGTGTATGTGGACTTTTCCGAATCTGGCGACATACCCGGGTATGAAGACTTTTCCGGATCTCGCGACATACCTGGGTATAAGGACTTTTCCGGATCTGGTGACATACCCGGGTAAGAGGACTTTTCCAGAACTGGCGACATACCCGGGTATGAGGACTTTTCCGGCTCTGGCGACATACCCGGGTATGAGGACTTTTCCAGATCTGGCGACATACCCGGGTATGATGATACCCGGTAATGAGGACTTTTCCGGATTTGGTGACATACCCGGGTATGAGGACTTTTCCGCATCCTGCGACATTCCCGGATAAGAGGACTTTTCCGGATCTGGCGACATACCCGCGTATGAGAATACCCGGGTTTGAGGACTTTTCCGGGTATGGCGACATACCCGGGTAAGAGGACTTTTCCGGATCTGGCGACATACCCGGGTATGAGGACTTTTCCAGATCTGGAGACATACCCGGGTATGAGGACTTTTCCGGATCTGGCGACATACCCGGGTTTGAGGACCTGGCGACATACACGGGTATGAGGACTTTTCCGGATCTGCGACATACCCGGGTATGAGGACTTTTCCGGATTTGGTGACATACCCGGGTATGAGGACTTTTTCGGATCTGGCGACATACCCGAGTATGAGGACTTTTCCGGATCTGGCGACATACCCGGGTATGAGGACTTTTCCGGATCTGGCGACATACCGGGTATGATGACTTTGCCACATCCTGCGACATACCCGGATATGAGGACTTTTCCGTCTCTGGCGACATACCCGGGAATGAGGACTATTCGGGATCTGGTGACATACCCGGGTATGAGGACTTTTCCAGAACTGGCGACATACCCGGGAATGAGGACTATTCGGGATCTGGTGACATACCCGGGTATGAGGACTTTTCTGGATTTGGCGACATACCCGGGTAAGAGGACTTTTCCGGATACTGCGACATACCCGGCTATGAGGACTTTTCCGGAATGGCGACATACCCGGGTATGAGAACTTTTCCGGATCTGACGACATACCCGGTTACGAGAATACCCGGGTATGAGGATTTTTCCGGATCTCGCGACTTACCCGGGTATGAAGACTTCTCCGGATCTGGCGACATACCCGGGTATGAGGACTTTTCAGGATCTGGCGACATACCCGGGTATGGGACATTTCCGGATCTGGCGACATACCCGGGTATGAGGACTTTTCCATATCTGGCGACATACCCGGGTATGAGGACTTTTCCGGATCTGGCGACATACCCGGGTATGAGAATACCCGTTTATGAGGACTTTTCCGGATCTGGCGACATACCTGGGAATGAGGACATTTCCGGATCTGGCGACATACCCGGGTATGAGAATACCCGGGTATGAGGTCCTTTCCGGATATGGCGACATGCCCGGGTATGAGGACTTTTCCGGATACTGCGACATACCCGGATATGAGGACCTTTCCGGATATGGCGACATACGCGGGTATGTGAACATTTCCGGATCTGGCGACATACCCGGGTATGAGGATACCCGGGAATGAGGACTTTTCCGGATTTGGTGACATACCCGGGTATGAGGACTTTTTCGGATCTGGCGACATACCCGAGTATGAGGACTTTTCCGGATCTGGCGACATACCCGCGTATGAGAATACCCGTATATGAGGACTTTTCAGGATCTGGCGACATACCCGGGTATGGGACATTTCCGGATCTGGCGACATACCCGGGTATGAGGACTTTTCCATATCTGGCGACATACCCGGGTATGAGGACTTTTCCGGATCTGGCGACATACCCGGGTATGAGAATACCCGTTTATGAGGACTTTTCCGGATCTGGCGACATACCCGGGTATGAGGACTTTTCGTGATCTGGCGACATACCCGGGTTTGAGGACTTTTCCGAATCTGGTGACATAACCGGGTATGAGGACTTTTCCGGATCTGGCGACATACCTGGGAATGAGGACATTTCCGGATCTGGCGACATACCCGGGTATGAGAATACCCGGGTATGAGGTCTTTTCCGGATATGGCGACATGCCCGGGTATGAGGACTTTTCCGGATACTGCGACATACCCGGATATGAGGACCTTTCCGGATATGGCGACATACCCGGGTATGTGAACATTTCCGGATCTGGCGACATACCCGGGTATGAGGATACCCGGGAATGAGGACTTTTCCGGATCTGGCGACATACCTGGGAATGAGGACATTTCCGGATCTGGCGACATACCCGGGTATGAGAATACCCGGGTATGAGGTCCTTTCCGGATATGGCGACATGCCCGGGTATGAGGACTTTTCCGGATAATGCGACATACCCGGATATGAGGACCTTTCCGGATATGGCGACATACGCGGGTATGTGAACATTTCCGGATCTGGCGACATACCCGGGTATGAGGATACCCGGGAATGAGGACTTTTCCGGATTTGGTGACATACCCGGGTATGAGGACTTTTTCGGATCTGGCGACATACCCGAGTATGAGGACTTTTCCGGATCTGGCGACATACCCGCGTATGAGAATACCCGTATATGAGGACTTTTCAGGATCTGGCGACATACCCGGGTATGGGACATTTCCGGATCTGGCGACATACCCGGGTATGAGGACTTTTCCATATCTGGCGACATACCCGGGTATGAGGACTTTTCCGGATCTGGCGACATACCCGGGTATGAGAATACCCGTTTATGAGGACTTTTCCGGATCTGGCGACATACCCGGGTATGAGGACTTTTCGTGATCTGGCGACATACCCGGGTTTGAGGACTTTTCCGAATCTGGTGACATAACCGGGTATGAGGACTTTTCCGGATCTGGCAACATACCTGGGAATGAGGACATTTCCGGATCTGGCGACATACCCGGGTATGAGAATGCCCGGGTATGAGGTCTTTTCCGGATATGGCGACATGCCCGGGTATGAGGACTTTTCCGGATACTGCGACATACCCGGATATGAGGACCTTTCCGGATATGGCGACATACCCGGGTATGTGAACATTTCCGGATCTGGCGACATACCCGGGTATGAGGATACCCGGGAATGAGGACTTTTCCGGATTTGGTGACATACCCGGGTATGAGGACTTTTTCGGATCTGGCGACATACCCGAGTATGAGGAATTTTCCGGATCTGGCGACATACCCGGGTATGAGGACTTTTCCGATCTGGCGACATACCCGGGAATGAGGACTTTTCCGGATCTGGCGACATACCCGGGTATGAAGACTTTTCCCAATCTGGCGACATATCCGGTTATGAAGACTTTTCCCAATCTGGCGACCTAGACGGGTATGAGGACTTTTCAGGATCTGGCGACATACCCGTGTATGTGGACTTTTCCGAATCTGGCGACATACCCGGGTATGAAGACTTTTCCGGATCTCGCGACATACCTGGGTATAAGGACTTTTCCGGATCTGGTGACATACCCGGGTAAGAGGACTTTTCCAGAACTGGCGACATTCCCGGGTATGAGGCCTTTTCCGGCTCTGGCGACATACCCGGGTATGAAGACTTTTCCGGATCTCGCGACATACCCGGGTATGAGGTCTTTTCCGGATCTGGTGACTTACCCGGGTATGAGGACATTTCAGGATTTGGCGACATACCTGGGTAAGAGGACTTTTCCGGAACTGGCGACATACCCGGGTATGAGGACTTTTCCGGATCTGGCGACATACCCGGGTATGAGGACATTTCTGTATCTGGCGACATACCCGGGTATGAGGACTTTTCCAGATCTGGCGACATACCCGGGTATGATGATACCCGGGAATGAGGACTTTTCCGGATTTGGTGACATACCCGGGTATGAGGACATTTCCGGATCTGGCGACATACCCGGGTATGAGGACTTTTCCAGATCTGGCGACATACCCGGGTATGAGGACTTTTCCGGATCTGGCGACATACCCGGGTATGAGAATACCCATTTATGAGGACTTTTCCGGATCTGGCGACATACCCGGTTATGAGGACTTTTCGTGATCTGGCGACATACCCGGGTTTGAGGACTTTTCCGAATCTGGTGACATAACCGGGTATGAGGACATTTCCGTATCTGGCGACATACCCGGGTATGAGGACTTTTCCAGATCTGGCGACATACCCGGGTATGATGATACCCGGGAATGAGGACTTTTCCGGATTTGGTGACATACCCGGGTATGAGGACATTTCCGGATCTGGCGACATACCTGGGAATGAGGACATTTCCGGATCTGGCGACATACCCGGGTATGAGAATACCCGGGTATGAGGTCTTTTCCGGATATGGCGACATGCCCGCGTATGAGGACTTTTCCGTATACTGCGACATACCCGGATATGAGGACCTTTCCGGATATGGCGACATACCCGGGTATGAGAACATTTCCGGATCTGGCGACATACCCGGGTATGAGGATACCCGGGAATGAGGACTTAACCGGATTTGGTGACATACCCGGGTATGAGGACTTTTTCGGATCTGGCGACATACCCGAGTATGAGGACTTTTCCGGATCTGGCGACATACCCGGGTATGAGGACTTTTCGGGATCTGGCGACATACCCGGGAATGAGGACTTTTCCGGATCTGGCGACATACCCGGGTATGAAGACTTTTCCGTCTCTGGCGACATACCCAGGTATGAGGACTATTACGGATCTGGTGAACTACCCGGGTATGAGGACATTTCTGAATCTGGCGACATACCCGGGTATGAGGATACCCGGGTATGATGACTTTTCTGGATTTGGCGACATACCCGGGTAAGAGGACTTTTCCGGATACTGCGACATACCCGGATATGAGGACTTTTCCGGAATGGCGACATACCCGGGTATGAGAACTTTTCAGGATCTGACGACATACCCGGTTACGAGAATACCCGGGTATGAGGATTTTTCCGGATCTGGCGACTTACCCGGGTATGAAGACTTTTCCGGATCTGGCGACATACCCGGGTATGAGGACTTTTCAGGATCTGGCGACATACCCGGGTATGGGACTTTTCCGGATCTGGCGACATACCCGGGTATGAGGACTTTTCCGGATCTGGCGACATACCCGGGTATGAGGACATTTCCGGATCTGGCGACATACCCGGGTATGAGGACTTTTCCAGATCTGGCGACATACCCGGGTATGAGGACTTTTCCGGATCTGGCGACATACCCGGGTATGAGAATACCCATTTATGAGGACTTTTCCGGATCTGGCGACATACCCGGGTATGAGGACTTTTCGTGATCTGGCGACATACCCGGGTTTGAGGACTTTTCCGAATCTGGTGACATAACCGGGTATGAGGACTTTTCCGGATCTGGCGACATACCTGGGAATGAGGACTTTTCCGGATCTGGCGACATACCCGGGTATGAGAATACCCGGGTATGAGGTCTTTTCCGGATATGGCGACATGCCCGGGTATGAGGACTTTTCCGGATACTGCGACATACCCGGATATGAGGACCTTTCCGGATATGGCGACATACCCGGGTATGAGAACATTTCCGGATCTGGCGACATACCCGGGTATGAGGATACCCGGGAATGAGGACTTTTCCGGATTTGGTGACATACCCGGGTATGAGGACTTTTTCGGATCTGGCGACATACCCGAGTATGAGGACTTTTCCGGATCTGGCGACATACCCGGGTATGAGGACTTTTCGGGATCTGGCGACATACCCGGGAATGAGGACTTTTCCGGATCTGGCGACATACCCAGGTATGAAGACTTTTCCGTCTCTGGCGACATACCCGGGTATGAGGACTATTACGGATCTGGTGAACTACCCGGGTATGAGGACATTTCTGAATCTGGCGACATACACGGGTATGAAGGCCTTTTCTAGATCTGGCGACATACCCGGGTATGAGGATACCCGGGTATGATGACTTTTCTGGATTTGGCGACATACCCGGGTAAGAGGACTTTTCCGGATACTGCGACATACCCGGATATGAGGACTTTTCCGGAATGGCGACATACCCGGGTATGAGAACTTTTCAGGATCTGACGACATACCCGGTTACGAGAATACCCGGGTATGAGGATTTTTCCGGATCTGGCGACTTACCCGGGTATGAAGACTTCTCCGGATCTGGTGACATACCCGGGTATGAGGACTTTTCAGGATCTGGCGACATACCCGGGTATGGGACATTTCCGGATCTGGCGACATACCCGGGTATGAGGACTTTTCCATATCTGGCGACATACCCGGGTATGAGGACTTTTCCGGTTCTGGCGACATACCCGGGTATGAGAATACCCGTTTATGAGGACTTTTCCGGATCTGGCGACATACCCGGGTATGAGGACTTTTCGTGATCTGGCGACATACCCAGGTTTGAGGACTTTTCCGAATCTGGTGACATATCCGGGTATGAGGACTTTTCCGGATCTGGCGACATACCTGGGAATGAGGACATTTCCGGATCTGGCGACATACCCGGGTATGAGAATACCCGGGTATGAGGTCTTTTCCGGATATGGCGACATGCCCGGGTATGAGGACTTTTCCGGATACTGCGACATACCCGGATATGAGGACCTTTCCGGATATGGCGACATACCCGGGTATGTGAACATTTCCGGATCTGGCGACATACCCGGGTATGAGGATACCCGGGAATGAGGACTTTTCCGGATTTGGTGACATACCCGGGTATGAGGACTTTTTCGGATCTGGCGACATACCCGAGTATGAGGACTTTTCCGGATCTGGCGACATACCCGCGTATGAGAATACCCGTATATGAGGACTTTTCCGGATCTGGCGACATACCCGGGTATGAGGACTTTTCCGGATCTGGCGACATACCCGGGTATGAGGACTTTTCCGGATCTGGCGGAGTACCCGGGTATGAAGACTTTTCCCAATCTGGCGACATATCCGGTTATGAAGACTTTTCCCAATCTGGCGACATAGACGGGTATGAGGACTTTTCCGGCTCTGGCGACATACCCGGGTATGAAGACTTTTCCGGATCTCGCGACATACCCGGGTATGAGGTCTTTTACGGATCTGGTGACTTACCCGGGTATGAGGACATTTCAGGATTTGGCGACATACCTGGGTAAGAGGACTTTTCCGGAACTGGCGACATACCCGGGTATGAGGACTTTTCCGGATCTGGCGACTTACCCGGGTATGAAGACTTCTCCGGATCTGGCGACATACCCGGGTATGAGGACTTTTCAGGATCTGGCGACATACCCGGGTATGGGACATTTCCGGATCTGGCGACATACCCGGGTATGAGGACTTTTCCATATCTGGCGACATACCCGGGTATGAGGACTTTTCCGGATCTGGCGACATACCCGGGTATGAGAATACCCGTTTATGAGGACTTTTCCGGATCTGGCGACATACCCGGGTATGAGGACTTTTCGTGATCTGGCGACATACCCGGGTTTGAGGACTTTTCCGAAGCTGGTGACATAACCGGGTATGAGGACTTTTCCGGATCTGGCGACATACCTGGGAATGAGGACATTTCCGGATCTGGCGACATACCCGGGTATGAGAATACCCGGGTATGAGGTCTTTTCCGGATATGGCGACATGCCCGGGTATGAGGACTTTTCCGGATACTGCGACATACCCGGATATGAGGACCTTTCCGGATATGGCGACATACCCGGGTATGAGGACTTTTCGTGATCTGGCGACATACCCGGGTTTGAGGACTTTTCCGAAGCTGGTGACATAACCGGGTATGAGGACTTTTCCGGATACTGCGACATACCCGGATATGAGGACCTTTCCGGATATGGCGACATACCCGGGTATGTGAACATTTCCGGATCTGGCGACATACCCGGGTATGAGGATACCCGGGAATGAGGACTTTTCCGGATTTGGTGACATACCCGGGTATGAGGACATTTCCGTATCTGGTGACATACCCGGGTATGAGGACTTTTCCAGATCTGGCGACATACCCGGGTATGATGATACCCGGGAATGAGGACTTTTCCGGATATGGCGACATGCCCGGGTATGAGGACTTTTCCGGATACTGCGACATACCCGGATATGAGGACCTTTCCGGATATGGCGACATACCCGGGTATGAGAACATTTCCGGATCTGGCGACATACCCGGGTATGAGGATACCCGGGAATGAGGACTTTTCCGGATTTGGTGACATACCCGGGTATGAGGACTTTTTCGGATCTGGCGACATACCCGAGTATGAGGACTTTTCCGGATCTGGCGACATACCCGGGTATGAGGACTTTTCGGGATCTGGCGACATACCCGGGAATGAGGACTTTTCCGGATCTGGCGACATACCCGGGTATGAAGACTTTTCCGTCTCTGGCGACATACCCGGGTATGAGGACTATTACGGATCTGGTGAACTACCCGGGTATGAGGACATTTCTGAATCTGGCGACATACCCGGGTATGAAGGCCTTTTCTAGATCTGGCGACATACCCGGGTATGAGGATACCCGGGTATGATGACTTTTCTGGATTTGGCGACATACCCGGGTAAGAGGACTTTTCCGGATACTGCGACATACCCGGATATGAGGACTTTTCCGGAATGGCGACATACCCGGGTATGAGAACTTTTCAGGATCTGACGACATACCCGGTTACGAGAATACCCGGGTATGAGGATTTTTCCGGATCTCGCGACTTACCCGGGTATGAAGACTTCTCCGGATCTGGCGACATACCCGGGTATGAGGACTTTTCAGGATCTGGCGACATACCCGGGTATGGGACATTTCCGGATCTGGCGACATACCCGGGTATGAGGACTTTTCCATATCTGGCGACATACCCGGGTATGAGGACTTTTCCGGTTCTGGCGACATACCCGGGTATGAGAATACCCGTTTATGAGGACTTTTCCGGATCTGGCGACATACCCGGGTATGAGGACTTTTCGTGATCTGGCGACATACCCAGGTTTGAGGACTTTTCCGAATCTGGTGACATATCCGGGTATGAGGACTTTTCCGGATCTGGCGACATACCTGGGAATGAGGACATTTCCGGATCTGGCGACATACCCGGGTATGAGAATACCCGGGTATGAGGTCTTTTCCGGATATGGCGACATGCCCGGGTATGAGGACTTTTCCGGATACTGCGACATACCCGGATATGAGGACCTTTCCGGATATGGCGACATACCCGGGTATGTGAACATTTCCGGATCTGGCGACATACCCGGGTATGAGGATACCCGGGAATGAGGACTTTTCCGGATTTGGTGACATACCCGGGTATGAGGACTTTTTCGGATCTGGCGACATACCCGAGTATGAGGACTTTTCCGGATCTGGCGACATACCCGCGTATGAGAATACCCGTATATGAGGACTTTTCCGGATCTGGCGACATACCCGGGTATGAGGACTTTTCCGGATCTGGCGACATACCCGGGTATGAGGACTTTTCCGGATCTGGCGGAGTACCCGGGTATGAAGACTTTTCCCAATCTGGCGACATATCCGGTTATGAAGACTTTTCCCAATCTGGCGACATAGACGGGTATGAGGACTTTTCCGGCTCTGGCGACATACCCGGGTATGAAGACTTTTCCGGATCTCGCGACATACCCGGGTATGAGGTCTTTTCCGGATCTGGTGACTTACCCGGGTATGAGGACATTTCAGGATTTGGCGACATACCTGGGTAAGAGGACTTTTCCGGAACTGGCGACATACCCGGGTATGAGGACTTTTCCGGATCTGGCGACTTACCCGGGTATGAAGACTTCTCCGGATCTGGCGACATACCCGGGTATGAGGACTTTTCAGGATCTGGCGACATACCCGGGTATGGGACATTTCCGGATCTGGCGACATACCCGGGTATGAGGACTTTTCCATATCTGGCGACATACCCGGGTATGAGGACTTTTCCGGATCTGGCGACATACCCGGGTATGAGAATACCCGTTTATGAGGACTTTTCCGGATCTGGCGACATACCCGGGTATGAGGACTTTTCGTGATCTGGCGACATACCCGGGTTTGAGGACTTTTCCGAAGCTGGTGACATAACCGGGTATGAGGACTTTTCCGGATCTGGCGACATACCTGGGAATGAGGACATTTCCGGATCTGGCGACATACCCGGGTATGAGAATACCCGGGTATGAGGTCTTTTCCGGATATGGCGACATGCCCGGGTATGAGGACTTTTCCGGATACTGCGACATACCCGGATATGAGGACCTTTCCGGATATGGCGACATACCCGGGTATGTGAACATTTCCGGATCTGGCGACATACCCGGGTATGAGGATACCCGGGAATGAGGACTTTTCCGGATTTGGTGACATACCCGGGTATGAGGACTTTTTCGGATCTGGCGACATACCCGAGTATGAGGACTTTTCCGGATCTGGCGACATACCCGGGTATGAGGACTTTTCCGGATCTGGCGACATACCCGGGAATGAGGACTTTTCCGGATCTGGCGACATACCCGGGTATGAAGACTTTTCCCAATCTGGCGACATATCCGGTTATGAAGACTTTTCCCAATCTGGCGACATAGACGGGTATGAGGACTTTTCAGGATCTGGCGACATACCCGGGTATGAAGACTTTTCCGGATCTCGCGACATACCTGGGTATAAGGACTTTTCCGGATCTGGTGACATACCCGGGTAAGAGGACTTTTCCAGAACTGGCGACATTCCCGGGTATGAGGACTTTTCCAGCTCTGGCGACATACCCGGGTATGAAGACTTTTCCGGATCTCGCGACATACCCGGGTATGAGGTCTTTTCCGGATCTGGTGACTTACCCGGGTATGAGGACATTTCAGGATTTGGCGACATACCCGGGTATGAGGACATTTCCGTATCTGGTGACATACCCGGGTATGAGGACTTTTCCAGATCTGGCGACATACCCGGGTATGATGATACCCGGGAATGAGGACTTTTCCGGATTTGGTGACATACCCGGGTATGAGGACATTTCCGGATCTGGCGACATACCCGGGTATGAGGACTTTTCCAGATCTGGCGACATACCCGGGTATGAGGACTTTTCCGGATCTGGCGACATACCCGGGTATGAGAATACCCATTTATGAGGACTTTTCCGGATCTGGCGACATACCCGGGTATGAGGACTTTTCGTGATCTGGCGACATACCCGGGTTTGAGGACTTTTCCGAATCTGGTGACATAACCGGGTATGAGGACATTTCCGTATCTGGCGACATACCCGGGTATGAGGACTTTTCCAGATCTGGCGACATACCCGGGTATGATGATACCCGGGAATGAGGACTTTTCCGGATTTGGTGACATACCCGGGTATGAGGACATTTCCGGATCTGGCGACATACCTGGGAATGAGGACATTTCCGGATCTGGTGACATACCCGGGTATGAGAATACCCGGGTATGAGGTCTTTTCCGGATATGGCGACATGCCCGCGTATGAGGACTTTTCCGGATACTGCGACATACCCGGATATGAGGACCTTTCCGGATATGGCGACATACCCGGGTATGAGAACATTTCCGGATCTGGCGACATACCCGGGTATGAGGATACCCGGGAATGAGGACTTTTCCGGATTTGATGACATACCCGGGTATGAGGACTTTTTCGGATCTGGCGACATACCCGAGTATGAGGACTTTTCCGGATCTGGCGACATACCCGGGTATGAGGACTTTTCGGGATCTGGCGACATACCCGGGAATGAGGACTTTTCCGGATCTGGCGACATACCCGGGTATGAAGACTTTTCCGTCTCTGGCGACATACCCGGGTATGAGGACTATTACGGATCTGGTGAACTACCCGGGTATGAGGACATTTCTGAATCTGGCGACATACCCGGGTATGAAGGCCTTTTCTAGATCTGGCGACATACCCGGGTATGAGAATACCCGGGTATGATGACTTTTCTGGATTTGGCGACATACCCGGGTAAGAGGACTTTTCCGGATACTGCGACATACCCGGATATGAGGACTTTTCCGGAATGGCGACATACCCGGGTATGAGAACTTTTCAGGATCTGACGACATACCCGGTTACGAGAATACCCGGGTATGAGGATTTTTCCGGATCTGGCGACTTACCCGGGTATGAAGACTTTTCCGGATCTGGCGACATACCCGGGTATGAGGACTTTTCAGGATCTGGCGACATACCCGGGTATGGGACTTTTCCGGATCTGGCGACATACCCGGGTATGAGGACTTTTCCGGATCTGGCGACATACCCGGGTATGAGAATACCCATTTATGAGGACTTTTCCGGATCTGGCGACATACCCGGGTATGAGGACTTTTCGTGATCTGGCGACATACCCGGGTTTGAGGACTTTTCCGAATCTGGTGACATAACCGGGTATGAGGACTTTTCCGGATCTGGCGACATACCTGGGAATGAGGACATTTCCGGATCTGGCGACATACCCGGGTATGAGAATACCCGGGTATGAGGTCTTTTCCGGATATGGCGACATGCCCGGGTATGAGGACTTTTCCGGATACTGAGACATACCCGGATATGAGGACCTTTCCGGATATGGCGACATACCCGGGTATGAGAACATTTCCGGATCTGGCGACATACCCGGGTATGAGGATACCCGGGAATGAGGCCTTTTCCAGATTTGGTGACATACCCGGGTATGAGGACTTTTTCGGATCTGGCGACATACCCGAGTATGAGGACTTTTCCGGATCTGGCGACATACCCGGGTATGAGGACTTTTCGGGATCTGGCGACATACCCGGGAATGAGGACTTTTCCGGATCTGGCGACATACCCGGGTATGAAGACATTTCCGTCTCTGGCGACATCCCCGGGTATGAGGACTATTACGGATCTGGTGAACTACCCGGGTATGAGGACATTTCTGAATCTGGCGACATACCCGGGTATGAAGGCCTTTTCTAGATCTGGCGACATACCCGGGTATGAGGATACCCGGGTATGATGACTTTTCTGGATTTGGCGACATACCCGGGTAAGAGGACTTTTCCGGATACTGCGACATACCCGGATATGAGGACTTTTCCGGAATGGCGACAACCCGGGTATGAGAACTTTTCAGGATCTGACGACATACCCGGTTACGAGAATACCCGGGTATGAGGATTTTTCCGGATCTGGCGACTTACCCAGGTATGAAGACTTTTCTGGATCTGGCGACATACCCGGGTATGAGGACTTTTCAGGATCTGGCGACATACACGGGTATGGGACATTTCCGGATCTGGCGACATACCCGGGTATGAGGACTTTTCCAGATCTGGCGACATACCCGGGTATGAGGACTTTTCCGGATCTGGCGACATAGCCGGGTATGAGAATACCCGTTTATGAGGACTTTTCTGGGTCTGGCGACATACCCGGGTATGAGGACTTTTCGTGATCTGGCGACATACCCGGGTTTGAGGACTTTTCCGAATCTGGTGACATAACCGGGTATGAGGACTTTTCCGGATCTGGCGACATACCTGGGAATGAGGACATTTCCGGATCTGGCGACATACCCGGGTATGAGAATACCTGGGTATGAGGTCTTTTCCGGATATGGCGTCATGCCCGGGTATGAGGACTTTTCCGGATACTGCGACATACCCGGATATGAGGACCTTTCCGGATATGGCGACATACCCGGGTATGAGAACATTTCCGGTTCTGGCGACATACCCGGGTATGAGGATACCCGGGAATGAGGACTTTTCCGGATTTGGTGACATACCCGGGTATGAGGACTTTTTCGGATCTGGCGACATACCCGAGTATGAGGACTTTTCCGGATCTGGCGACATACCCGGGTATGAGGACTTTTCCGGATCAGGCGACATAACCGGGAATGAGGACTTTTCCCAATCTGGCGACATACCCGGTTATGAAGACTTTTCCCAATCTGGCGACATAGACGGTTATGAGGACTTTTCCGGATACTGCGACATACCCGGATATGAGGACCTTTCCGGATATGGCGACATACCCGGGTATGAGAACATTTCCGGATCTGGCGACATACCCGGGTATGAGGATACCCGGGAATGAGGACTTTTCCGGATTTGGTGACATACCCGGGTATGAGGACTTTTCCGGATCTGGCGACATACCCGGGAATGAGGACTTTTCCGGATCTGGCGACATACCCGGGTATGAAGACTTTTCCCAATCTGGCGACATACCCGGTTATGAAGACTTTTCCCAATCTGGCGACATAGACGGGCATGAGGACTTTTCAGGATCTGGCGACATACCCGTGTATGTGGACTTTTCCAAATCTGGCGACATACCCGTGTATGAAGACTTTTCCGGATCTCGCGACATACCTGGGTATAAGGACTTTTCCGGATCTGGTGACATACCCGGGTAAGAGGACTTTTCCAGAACTGGCGACATACCCGGGTATGAGGACTTTTCCGGCTCTGGCGACATACCCGGGTATGAGGACTTTTCCAGATCTGGCGACATACCCGGGTATGATGATACCCGGGAATGAGGACTTTTCCGGATTTGGTGACATACCCGGGTATGAGGACTTTTCCGCATCCTGCGACATACCCGGATATGAGGACTTTTCCGGATCTGGCGACATACCTGGGTATGAGTACTTTTCCGGATCTGGCGACATACCCGCGTATGAGAATACCCGTGTATGAGGACTTTTCCGGATCTGGCGACATACCCGGGTATGAGGACTTTTCCGGATCTGGCGACATACCCGGGTATGAGGACTTTTCCAGATCTGGAGACATACCCGGGTATGAGGACTTTTCCGGATCTGGCGACATACCCGGGTTTGAGGACCTGGCGACATACACGGGTATGAGGACTTTTCCGCATCTGCGACATACCCGGGTATGAGGACTTTTCCGGATTTGGTGACATACCCGGGTATGAGGACTTTTTCGGATCTGGCGACATACCCGAGTATGAGGACTTTTCCGGATCTGGCGACATACCCGGGTATGAGGACTTTTCCGGATCTGGCGACATACCGGGTATGACGACTTTGCCCCATCCTGCGACATACCCGGATATGAGGACTTTTCCGTCTCTGGCGACATACCCTGGAATGAGGACTATTCGGGATCTGGTGACATACCCGGGTATGAGGACTTTTCCAGAACTGGCGACATACCCGGGAATGAGGACTATTCGGGATCTGGTGACATACACGAGTATGAGGACTTTTCTGGATTTGGCGACATACCCGGGTAAGAGGACTTTTCCGGATACTGCGACATACCCGGCTATGAGGACTTTTCCGGAATGGCTACATACCCGGGTATGAGAACTTTTCTGGATCTGACGACATACCCGGTTACGAGAATACCCGGGTATGAGGATTTTTCCGGATCTGGCGACTTACCCGGGTATCAAGACTTTTCCGGATCTGGCGACATACCCGGGTATGAGGACTTTTCAGGATCTGGCGACATACCCGGGTATGGGACATTTCCGGATCTGGCGACATACCCGGGTATGAGGACTTTTCCATATCTGGCGACATACCCGGGTATGAGGACTTTTCCGGATCTGGCGACATACCCGGGTATGAGAATACCCGTTTATGAGGACTTTTCCGGATCTGGCGACATACCCGGGTATGAGGACTTTTCGTGATCTGGCGACATACCCGGGTTTGAGGACTTTTCCGAATCTGGTGACATAACCGGGTATGAGGACTTTTCCGGTTCTGGCGACATACCTGGGAATGAGGACATTTCCGGATCTGGCGACATACCCGGGTATGAGAATACCCGGGTATGAGGTCTTTTCCGGATATGGCGACATGCCCGGGTATGAGGACTTTTCCGGATCTGGCGACATAACCGGGAATGAGGACTTTTCCGGATCTGGCGACATATCCGGGTATGAAGACTTTTCCCAATCTGGCGACATACCCGGTTATGAAGACTTTTCCCAATCTGGCGACATAGACGGGCATGAGGACTTTTCAGGATCTGGCGACATACCCGTGTATGTGGACTTTTCCAAATCTGGCGACATACCCGTGTATGAAGACTTTTCCGGATCTCGCGACATACCTGGGTATAAGGACTTTTCCGGATCTGGTGACATACCCGGGTAAGAGGACATTTCCAGAACTGGCGACATACCCGGGTATGAGGACTTTTCCGCATCCTGCGACATACCCGGATATGAGGACTTTTCCGGATCTGGCGACATACCTGGGTATGAGTACTTTTCCGGATCTGGCGACATACCCGCGTATGAGAATACCCGTGTATGAGGACTTTTCCGGATACTGCGACATACCCGGATATGAGGACCTTTCCGGATATGGCAACATACCCGGGTATGAGAACATTTCCGGATCTGGCGACATACCCGGGTATGAGGATACCCGGGAATGAGGACTTTTCCGGATTTGGTGACATACCCGGGTATGAGGACTTTTCCGGATCTGGCGACATACCCGGGAATGAGGACTTTTCCGGATCTGGCGACATACCCGCGTATGAAGACTTTTCCCAATCTGGCGACATACCCGGTTATGAAGACTTTTCCCAATCTGGCGACATAGACGGGCATGAGGACTTTTCAGGATCTGGCGACATACCCGTGTATGTGGACTTTTCCAAATCTGGCGACATACCCGTGTATGAAGACTTTTCCGGATCTCGCGACATACCTGGGTATTAGGACTTTTCCGGATCTGGTGACATACCCGGGTAAGAGGACTTTTCCAGAACTGGCGACATACCCGGGTATGAGGACTTTTCCGGCTCTGGCGACATACCCGGGTATGAGGACTTTTCCAGATCTGGCGACATACCCGGGTATGATGATACCCGGGAATGAGGACTTTTCCGGATTTGGTGACATACCCGGGTATGAGGACTTTTCCGCATCCTGCGACATACCCGGATATGAGGACTTTTCCGGATCTGGCGACATACCTGGGTATGAGTACTTTTCCGGATCTGGCGACATACCCGCGTATGAGAAAACCCGTGTATGAGGACTTTTCCGGATCTGGCGACATACCCGGGTATGAGGACTTTTCCGGATCTGGCGACATACCCGGGTATGAGGACTTTTCCAGATCTGGAGACATACCCGGGTATGAGGACTTTTCCGGATCTGGCGACATACCCGGGTTTGAGGACCTGGCGACATACACGGGTATGAGGACTTTTCCGGATCTGCGACATACCCGGGTATGAGGACTTTTCCGGATTTGGTGACATACCCGGGTATGAGGACTTTTTCGGATCTGGCGACATACCCGAGTATGAGGACTTTTCCGGATCTGGCGACATACCCGGGTATGAGGACTTTTCCGGATCTGGCGACATACCGGGTATGACGACTTTGCCACATCCTGCGACATACCCGGATATGAGGACTTTTCCGTCTCTGGCGACATACCCTGGAATGAGGACTATTCAGGATCTGGTGACATACCCGGGTATGAGGACTTTTCTGGATTTGGCGACATACCCGGGTAAGAGGACTTTTCCGGATACTGCGACATACCCGGCTATGAGCACTTTTCCGGAATGGCTACATACCCGGGTATGAGAACTTTTCCGGATCTGACGACATACCCGGTTACGAGAATACCCGGGTATGAGGATTTTTCCGGATCTGGCGACTTACCCGGGTATCAAGACTTTTCCGGATCTGGCGACATACCCGGGTATGAGGACTTTTCAGGATCTGGCGACATACCCGGGTATGGGACATTTCCGGATCTGGCGACATACCCGGGTATGAGCACTTTTCCATATCTGGCGACATACCCGGGTATGAGGACTTTTCCGGATCTGGCGACATACCCGGGTATGAGAATACCCGTTTATGAGGACTTTTCCGGATCTGGCGACATACCCGGGTATGAGGACTTTTCGTGATCTGGCGACATACCCGGGTTTGAGGACTTTTCCGAATCTGGTGACATAACCGGGTATGAGGACTTTTCCGGTTCTGGCGACATACCTGGGAATGAGGACATTTCCGGATCTGGCGACATACCCGGGTATGAGAATACCCGGGTATGAGGTCTTTTCCGGATATGGCGACATGCCCGGGTATGAGGACTTTTCCGGATCTGGCGACATACCCGGGAATGAGGACTTTTCCGGATCTGGCGACATATCCGGGTATGAAGACTTTTCCCAATCTGGCGACATACCCGGTTATGAAGACTTTTCCCAATCTGGCGACATAGACGGGCATGAGGACTTTTCAGGATCTGGCGACATACCCGTGTATGTGGACTTTTCCAAATCTGGCGACATACCCGTGTATGAAGACTTTTCCGGATCTCGCGACATACCTGGGTATAAGGACTTTTCCGGATCTGGTGACATACCCGGGTAAGAGGACTTTTCCAGAACTGGCGACATACCCGGGTATGAGGACTTTTCCGGCTCTGGCGACATACCCGGGTATGAGGACTTTTCCAGATCTGGCGACATACCCGGGTATGATGATACCCGGGAATGAGGACTTTTCCGGATTTGGTGACATACCCGGGTATGAGGACTTTTCCGCATCCTGCGACATACCCGGATATGAGGACTTTTCCGGATCTGGCGACATACCTGGGTATGAGTATTTTTCCGGATCTGGCGACATACCCGCGTATGAGAATACCCGTGTATGAGGACTTTTCCGGATACTGCGACATACCCGGATATGAGGACCTTTCCGGATATGGCGACATACCCGGGTATGAGATCATTTCCGGATCTGGCGACATACCCGGGTATGTGGATACCCGGGAATGAGGACTTTTCCGGATTTGGTGACATACCCGGGTATGAGGACTTTTCCGGATCTGGCGACATACCCGGGAATGAGGACTTTTCCGGATCTGGCGACATACCCGGGTATGAAGACTTTTCCCAATCTGGCGACATACCCGGTTATGAAGACTTTTCCCAATCTGGCGACATAGACGGGCATGAGGACTTTTCAGGATCTGGCGACATACCCGTGTATGTGGACTTTTCCAAATCTGGCGACATACCCGTGTATGAAGACTTTTCCGGATCTCGCGACATACCTGGGTATAAGGACTTTTCCGGATCTGGTGACATACCCGGGTAAGAGGACTTTTCCAGAACTGGCGACATACCCGGGTATGAGGACTTTTCCAGATCTGGCGACATACCCGGGTATGATGATACCCGGGAATGAGGACTTTTCCGGATTTGGTGACATACCCGGGTATGAGGACTTTTCCGCATCCTGCGACATACCCGGATATGAGGACTTTTCCGGATCTGGCGACATACCTGGGTATGAGTACTTTTCCGGATCTGGCGACATACCCGCGTATGAGAATACCCGTGTATGAGGACTTTTCCGGATCTGGCGACATACCCGGGTATGAGGACTTTTCCAGATCTGGAGACATACCCGGGTATGAGGACTTTTCCGGATCTGGCGACATACCCGGGTTTGAGGACCTGGCGACATACACGGGTATGAGGACTTTTCCGGATCTGCGACATACCCGGGTATGAGGACTTTTCCGGATTTGGTGACATACCCGGGTATGAGGACTTTTTCGGATCTGGCGACATACCCGAGTATGAGGACTTTTCCGGATCTGGCGACATACCCGGGTATGAGGACTTTTCCGGATCTGGCGACATACCGGGTATGACGACTTTGCCACATCCTGCGACATACCCGGATATGAGGACTTTTCCGTCTCTGGCGACATACCCTGGAATGAGGACTATTCAGGATCTGGTGACATACCCGGGTATGAGGACTTTTCTGGATTTGGCGACATACCCGGGTAAGAGGACTTTTCCGGATACTGCGACATACCCGGCTATGAGCACTTTTCCGGAATGGCTACATACCCGGGTATGAGAACTTTTCCGGATCTGACGACATACCCGGTTACGAGAATACCCGGGTATGAGGATTTTTCCGGATCTGGCGACTTACCCGGGTATCAAGACTTTTCCGGATCTGGCGACATACCCGGGTATGAGGACTTTTCAGGATCTGGCGACATACCCGGGTATGGGACATTTCCGGATCTGGCGACATACCCGGGTATGAGCACTTTTCCATATCTGGCGACATACCCGGGTATGAGGACTTTTCCGGATCTGGCGACATACCCGGGTATGAGAATACCCGTTTATGAGGACTTTTCCGGATCTGGCGACATACCCGGGTATGAGGACTTTTCGTGATCTGGCGACATACCCGGGTTTGAGGACTTTTCCGAATCTGGTGACATAACCGGGTATGAGGACTTTTCCGGTTCTGGCGACATACCTGGGAATGAGGACATTTCCGGATCTGGCGACATACCCGGGTATGAGAATACCCGGGTATGAGGTCTTTTCCGGATATGGCGACATGCCCGGGTATGAGGACTTTTCCGGATCTGGCGACATACCCGGGAATGAGGACTTTTCCGGATCTGGCGACATATCCGGGTATGAAGACTTTTCCCAATCTGGCGACATACCCGGTTATGAAGACTTTTCCCAATCTGGCGACATAGACGGGCATGAGGACTTTTCAGGATCTGGCGACATACCCGTGTATGTGGACTTTTCCAAATCTGGCGACATACCCGTGTATGAAGACTTTTCCGGATCTCGCGACATACCCGGGTATGAGGACTTTTCCGGCTCTGGCGACATACCCGGGTATGAGGACTTTTCCAGATCTGGCGACATACCCGGGTATGATGATACCCGGGAATGAGGACTTTTCCGGATTTGGTGACATACCCGGGTATGAGGACTTTTCCGCATCCTGCGACATACCCGGATATGAGGACTTTTCCGGATCTGGCGACATACCTGGGTATGAGTATTTTTCCGGATCTGGCGACATACCCGCGTATGAGAATACCCGTGTATGAGGACTTTTCCGGATACTGCGACATACCCGGATATGAGGACCTTTCCGGATATGGCGACATACCCGGGTATGAGATCATTTCCGGATCTGGCGACATACCCGGGTATGTGGATACCCGGGAATGAGGACTTTTCCGGATTTGGTGACATACCCGGGTATGAGGACTTTTCCGGATCTGGCGACATACCCGGGAATGAGGACTTTTCCGGATCTGGCGACATACCCGGGTATGAAGACTTTTCCCAATCTGGCGACATACCCGGTTATGAAGACTTTTCCCAATCTGGCGACATAGACGGGCATGAGGACTTTTCAGGATCTGGCGACATACCCGTGTATGTGGACTTTTCCAAATCTGGCGACATACCCGTGTATGAAGACTTTTCCGGATCTCGCGACATACCTGGGTATAAGGACTTTTCCGGATCTGGTGACATACCCGGGTAAGAGGACTTTTCCAGAACTGGCGACATACCCGGGTATGAGGACTTTTCCAGATCTGGCGACATACCCGGGTATGATGATACCCGGGAATGAGGACTTTTCCGGATTTGGTGACATACCCGGGTATGAGGACTTTTCCGCATCCTGCGACATACCCGGATATGAGGACTTTTCCGGATCTGGTGACATACCTGGGTATGAGTACTTTTCCGGATCTGGCGACATACCCGCGTATGAGAATACCCGTGTATGAGGACTTTTCCGGATCTGGCGACATACCCGGGTATGAGGACTTTTCCAGATCTGGAGACATACCCGGGTATGAGGACTTTTCCGGATCTGGCGACATACCCGGGTTTGAGGACCTGGCGACATACACGGGTATGAGGACTTTTCCGGATCTGCAACATACCCGGGTATGAGGACTTTTCCGGATTTGGTGACATACCCGGGTATGAGGACTTTTTCGGATCTGGCGACATACCCGAGTATGAGGACTTTTCCGGATCTGGCGACATACCCGGGTATGAGGACTTTTCCGGATCTGGCGACATACCGGGTATGACGACTTTGCCACATCCTGCGACATACCCGGATATGAGGACTTTTCCGTCTCTGGCGACATACCCTGGAATGAGGACTATTCGGGATCTGGTGACATACCCGGGTATGAGGACTTTTCCAGAACTGGCGACATACCCGGGAATGAGGACTATTCGGGATCTGGTGACATACCCGGGTATGAGGACTTTTCTGGATTTGGCGACATACCCGGGTAAGAGGACTTTTCCGGATACTGCGACATACCCGGCTATGAGGACTTTTCCGGAATGGCTACATACCCGGGTATGAGAACTTTTCCGGATCTGACGACATACCCGGTTACGAGAATACCCGGGTATGAGGATTTTTCCGGATCTGGCGACTTACCCGGGTATCAAGACTTTTCCGGATCTGGCGACATACCCGGGTATGAGGACTTTTCAGGATCTGGCGACATACCCGGGTATGGGACATTTCCGGATCTGGCGACATACCCGGGTATGAGGACTTTTCCATATCTGGCGACATACCCGGGTATGAGGACTTTTCCGGATCTGGCGACATACCCGGGTATGAGAATACCCGTTTATGAGGACTTTTCCGGATCTGGCGACATACCCGGGTATGAGGACTTTTCGTGATCTGGCGACATACCCGGGTTTGAGGACTTTTCCGAATCTGGTGACATAACCGGGTATGAGGACTTTTCCGGTTCTGGCGACATACCTGGGAATGAGGACATTTCCGGATCTGGCGACATACCCGGTTATGAAGACTTTTCCCAATCTGGCGACATACCCGGTTATGAAGACTTTTCCCAATCTGGCGACATAGACGGGCATGAGGACTTTTCAGGATCTGGCGACATACCCGTGTATGTGGACTTTTCCAAATCTGGCGACATACCCGTGTATGAAGACTTTTCCGGATCTCGCGACATACCTGGGTATAAGGACTTTTCCGGATCTGGTGACATACCCGGGTAAGAGGACTTTTCCAGAACTGGCGACATACCCGGGTATGAGGACTTTTCCAGATCTGGCGACATACCCGGGTATGATGATACCCGGGAATGAGGACTTTTCCGGATTTGGTGACATACCCGGGTATGAGGACTTTTCCGCATCCTGCGACATACCCGGATATGAGGACTTTTCCGGATCTGGCGACATACCTGGGTATGAGTACTTTTCCGGATCTGGCGACATACCCGCGTATGAGAATACCCGTGTATGAGGACTTTTCCGGATCTGGCGACATACCCGGGTATGAGGACTTTTCCAGATCTGGAGACATACCCGGGTATGAGGACTTTTCCGGATCTGGCGACATACCCGGGTTTGAGGACCTGGCGACATACACGGGTATGAGGACTTTTCCGGATCTGCAACATACCCGGGTATGAGGACTTTTCCGGATTTGGTGACATACCCGGGTATGAGGACTTTTTCGGATCTGGCGACATACCCGAGTATGAGGACTTTTCCGGATCTGGCGACATACCCGGGTATGAGGACTTTTCCGGATCTGGCGACATACCGGGTATGACGACTTTGCCACATCCTGCGACATACCCGGATATGAGGACTTTTCCGTCTCTGGCGACATACCCTGGAATGAGGACTATTCGGGATCTGGTGACATACCCGGGTATGAGGACTTTTCCAGAACTGGCGACATACCCGGGAATGAGGACTATTCGGGATCTGGTGACATACCCGGGTATGAGGACTTTTCTGGATTTGGCGACATACCCGGGTAAGAGGACTTTTCCGGATACTGCGACATACCCGGCTATGAGGACTTTTCCGGAATGGCTACATACCCGGGTATGAGAACTTTTCCGGATCTGACGACATACCCGGTTACGAGAATACCCGGGTATGAGGATTTTTCCGGATCTGGCGACTTACCCGGGTATCAAGACTTTTCCGGATCTGGCGACATACCCGGGTATGAGGACTTTTCAGGATCTGGCGACATACCCGGGTATGGGACATTTCCGGATCTGGCGACATACCCGGGTATGAGGACTTTTCCATATCTGGCGACATACCCGGGTATGAGGACTTTTCCGGATCTGGCGACATACCCGGGTATGAGATTACCCGTTTATGAGGACTTTTCCGGATCTGGCGACATACCCGGGTATGAGGACTTTTCGTGATCTGGCGACATACCCGGGTTTGAGGACTTTTCCGAATCTGGTGACATAACCGGGTATGAGGACTTTTCCGGTTCTGGCGACATACCTGGGAATGAGGACATTTCCGGATCTGGCGACATACCCGGGTATGAGAATACCCGGGTATGAGGTCTTTTCCGGATATGGCGACATGCCCGGGTATGAGGACTTTTCCGGATCTGGCGACATACCCGGGAATGAGGACTTTTCCGGATCTGGCGACATACCCGGGTATGAAGACTTTTCCCAATCTGGCGACATACCCGGTTATGAAGACTTTTCCCAATCTGGCGACATAGACGGACATGAGGACTTTTCAGGATCTGGCGACATACCCGTGTATGTGGACTTTTCCAAATCTGGCGACATACCCGTGTATGAAGACTTTTCCGGATCTCGCGACATACCTGGGTATAAGGACTTTTCCGGATCTGGTGACATACCCGGGTAAGAGGACTTTTCCAGAACTGGCGACATACCCGGGTATGAGGACTTTTCCGGCTCTGGCGACATACCCGGGTATGAGGACTTTTCCAGATCTGGCGACATACCCGGGTATGATGATACCCGGGAATGAGGACTTTTCCGGATTTGGTGACATACCCGGGTATGAGGACTTTTCCGCATCCTGCGACATACCCGGATATGAGGACTTTTCCGGATCTGGCGACATACCTGGGTATGAGTACCTTTCCGGATCTGGCGACATACCCGCGTATGAGAATACCCGTGTATGAGGACTTTTCCGGATCTGGCGACATACCCGGGTATGAGGACTTTTCCGGATCTGGCGACATACCCGGGTATGAGGACTTTTCCAGATCTGGAGACATACCCGGGTATGAGGACTTTTCCGGATCTGGCGACATACCCGGGTTTGAGGACCTGGCGACATACACGGGTATGAGGACTTTTCCGGATCTGCGACATACCCGGGTATGAGGACTTTTCCGGATTTGGTGACATACCCGGGTATGAGGACTTTTTCGGATCTGGCGACATACCCAAGTATGAGGACTTTTCCGGATCTGGCGACATACCCGGGTATGAGGACTTTTCCGGATCTGGCGACATACCGGGTATGACGACTTTGCCACATCCTGCGACATACCCGGATATGAGGACTTTTCCGTCTCTGGCGACATACCCTGGAATGAGGACTATTCGGGATCTGGTGACATACCCGGGTATGAGGACTTTTCCAGAACTGGCGACATACCCGGGAATGAGGACTATTCGGGATCTGGTGACATACCCGGGTATGAGGACTTTTCTGGATTTGGCGACATACCCGGGTAAGAGGACTTTTCCGGATACTGCGACATACCCGGCTATGAGGACTTTTCCGGAATGGCTACATACCCGGGTATGAGAACTTTTCCGGATCTGACGACATACCCGGTTACGAGAATACCCGGGTATGAGGATTTTTCCGGATCTGGCGACTTACCCGGGTATCAAGACTTTTCCGGATCTGGCGACATACCCGGGTATGAGGACTTTTCAGGATCTGGCGACATACCCGGGTATGGGACATTTCCGGATCTGGCGACATACCCGGGTATGAGGACTTTTCCATATCTGGCGACATACCCGGGTATGAGGACTTTTCCGGATCTGGCGACATACCCGGGTATGAGAATACCCGTTTATGAGGACTTTTCCGGATCTGGCGACATACCCGGGTATGAGGACTTTTCGTGATCTGGCGACATACCCGGGTTTGAGGACTTTTCCGAATCTGGTGACATAACCGGGTATGAGGACTTTTCCGGTTCTGGCGACATACCTGGGAATGAGGACATTTCCGGATCTGGCGACATACCCGGGTATGAGAATACCCGGGGATGAGGTCTTTTCCGGATATGGCGACATGCCCGGGTATGAGGACTTTTCCGGATACTGCGACATACCCGGATATGAGGACCTTTCCGGATATGGCGACATACCCGGGTATGTGAACATTTCCGGATCTGGCGACATACCCGGGTATGAGGATACCCGGGAATGAGGACTTTTCCGGATTTGGTGACATACCCGGGTATGAGGACTTTTTCGGATCTGGCGACATACCCGAGTATGAGGACTTTTCCGGATCTGGCGAAATACCCGGGTATGAGGACTTTTCCGGATCTGGCAACATACCCGGGAATGAGGACTTTTCCGGATCTGGCGACATACCCGGATATGAAGACTTTTCCCAATCTGGCGACATATCCGGTTATGAAGACTTTTCCCAATCTGGCGACATAGACGGGTATGAGGACTTTTCAGGATCTGGCGACATACCCGTGTATGTGGACTTTTCTGAATCTGGCGACATACCCGGGTATGAAGACTTTTCCGGATCTCGCGACATACCTGGGTATAAGGACTTTTCCGGATCTGGTGACATACCCGGGTAAGAGGACTTTTCCAGAACTGGCGACATTCCCGGGTATGAGGACTTTTCCGGCTCTGGCGACATACCCGGGTATGAAGACTTTTCCGGATCTCGCGACATACCCGGGTATGAGGTCTTTTCCAGATCTGGTGACTTACCCGGGTATGAGGACATTTCAGGATTTGGCGACATACCCGGGTAAGAGGACTTTTCCGGAACTGGCGACATACCCGGGTATGAGGACTTTTCCGGATCTGGCGACATACCCGGGTATGAGGACATTTCCGTATCTGGCGACATACCCGGGTATGAGGACTTTTCCAGATCTGGCGACATACCCGGGTATGATGATACCCGGGAATGAGGACTTTTCCGGATTTGGTGACATACACGGGTATGAGGACTTTTCCGCATCCTGCGACATACCCGGATATGAGGACTTTTCCGGATCTGGCGACATACCCGGGTTTGTGGACCTGGCGACATACCCGGGTATGAGGACTTTTCCGGATCTGGCGACATACCCAGGTATGAGGACTTTTCCGGCTCTGGCGACATACCCGGGTTTGTGGACCTGGCGACATACCCGGGTATGAGGACTTTTCCGGATCTGGAGACATACCCGGGTATGAGGACTTTTCCGGATCTGGCGACATACCCGGGTTTGAGGACCTGGCGACATACACGGGTATGAGGACTTTTCCGGATCTGCGACATACCCGGGTATGAGGACTTTTCCGGATTTGGTGACATACCCGGGTATGAGGACTTTTTCGGATCTGGCGACATACCCGAGTATGAGGACTTTTCCGGATCTGGCGACATACCCGGGTATGAGGACTTTTCCGGATCTGGCGACATACCGGGTATGACGACTTTGCCACATCCTGCGACATACCCGGATATGAGGACTTTTCCGTCTCTGGCAACATACCCGGGAATGAGGACTATTCGGGATCTGGTGACATACCCGGGTATGAGGACTTTTCCAGAACTGGCGACATACCCGGGAATGAGGACTATTCGGGATCTGGTGACATACCCGGGTATGAGGACTTTTCTGGATTTGGCGACATACCCGGGTAAGAGGACTTTTCCGGATACTGCGACATACCCGGCTATGAGGACTTTTCCGGAATGGCTACATACCCGGGTATGAGGATTTTTCCGGATCTGGCGACTTACCCGGGTATCAAGACTTTTCCGGATCTGCCGACATTCCCGGGTATGAGGACTTTTCAGGATCTGGCGACATACCCGGGTATGGGACATTTCCGGATCTGGCGACATACCCGGGTATGAGGACTTTTCCATATCTGGCGACATACCCGGGTATGAGGACTTTTCCGGATCTGGCGACATACCCGGGTATGAGAATACCCGTTTATGAGGACTTTTCCGGATCTGGCGACATACCCGGGTATGAGGACTTTTCGTGATCTGGCGACATACCCGGGTTTGAGGACTTTTCCGAATCTGGTGACATAACCGGGTATGAGGACTTTTCCGGATCTGGCGACATACCTGGGAATGAGGACATTTCCGGATCTGGCGACATACCCGGGTATGAGAATACCCGGGTATGAGGTCTTTTCCGGATATGGCGACATGCCCGGGTTTGAGGACTTTTCCGGATACTGCGACATACCCGGATATGAGGACCTTTCCGGATATGGCGACATACCCGGGTATGTGAACATTTCCGGATCTGGCGACATACCCGGGTATGAGGATACCCGGGAATGAGGACTTTTCCGGATTTGGTGACATACCCGGGTATGAGGACTTTTTCGGATCTGGCGACATACCCGAGTATGAGGACTTTTCCGGATCTGGCGAAATACCCGGGTATGAGGACTTTTCCGGATCTGGCAACATACCCAGGAATGAGGACTTTTCCGGATCTGGCGACATACCCGGGTATGAAGACTTTTCCCAATCTGGCGACATATCCGGTTATGAAGACTTTTCCCAATCTGGCGACATAGACGGGTATGAGGACTTTTCAGGATCTGGCGACATACCCGTGTATGTGGACTTTTCCGAATCTGGCGACATACCCGGGTATGAAGACTTTTCCGGATCTCGCGACATACCTGGGTATAAGGACTTTTCCGGATCTGGTGACATACCCGGGTAAGAGGACTTTTCCAGAACTGGCGACATTCCCGGGTATGAGGACTTTTCCGGCTCTGGCGACATACCCGGGTATGAAGACTTTTCTGGATCTCGCGACATACCCGGGTATGAGGGCTTTTCCGGATCTGGTGACTTACCCGGGTATGAGGACATTTCAGGATTTGGCGACATACCCGGGTAAGAGGACTTTTCCGGAACTGGCGACATACCCGGGTATGAGGACTTTTCCGGATCTGGCGACATACCCGGGTATGAGGACATTTCCGTATCTGGCGACATACCCGGGTATGAGGACTTTTCCAGATCTGGCGACATACCCGGGTATGATGATACCCGGGAATGAGGACTTTTCCGGATTTGGTGACATACCCGGGTATGAGGACTTTTCCGCATCCTGCGACATACCCGGATATGAGGACTTTTCCAGATCTGGCGACATACCCGGGTATGAGTACTTTTCCGGATCTGGCGACATACCCGCGTATGAGAATACCCGTGTATGAGGACTTTTCCGGATCTGGCGACATACCCGGGTATGAGGACTTTTCCGGATCTGGCGACATACCCGGGTATGAGGACTTTTCCGGATCTGGAGACATACCCGGGTATGAGGACTTTTCCGGATCTGGCGACATACCCGGGTTTGTGGACCTGGCGACATACCCGGGTATGAGGACTTTTCCGGATCTGGCGACATACCCGGGTATGAGGACTTTTCCGGCTCTGGCGACATACGCGGGTATGAGGACTTTTCCGGATCTGGCGACATACCCGGGTATGAGGACTTTTCCGTCTCTGGCGACATACCCGGGAATGAGGACTATTCGGGATCTGGTGACATACCCGGGTATGAGGACATTTCCGTATCTGGCGACATACCCGGGTATGAGGACTTTTCCAGATCTGGCGACATACCCGGGTATGATGATACCCGGGAATGAGGACTTTTCCGGATTTGGTGACATACCCGGGTATGAGGACTTTTCCGCATCCTGCGACATACCCGGGTATGAGGACTTTTCCGGATCTGGAGACATACCCGGGTATGAGGACTTTTCCGGATCTGGCGACATACCCGGGTTTGAGGACCTGGCGACATACCCGGGTATGAGGACTTTTCCGGATCTGGCGACATACCCGGGTATGAGGACTTTTCCGGATCTGGCGACATACCCGGGTATGAGGACTTTTCCGGATCTTGCGACATACCCGGGTATGAGGACTTTTCCGGATCTGGCGACATACCCGGGTATGAGGACTTTTCCGGATCTGGCGACATATCGGGTATGACGACTTTGCCACATCCTGCGTCATACCCGGATATGAGGACTTTTCCGTCTCTGGCGACATACCCGGGAATGAGGACTATTCGGGATCTGGTGACATACCCGGGTATGAGGACTTTTCCAGAACTGGCGACATACCCGGGAATGAGGACTTTTCTGGATTTGGCGACATACCCGGGTATGAGGACTTTTCCGGATACTGCGACATACCCGGATATGTGGACTTTTCCAGATCTGGCGACATACCCGGGTACGAGAATACCCGGGTATGAAGACTTTTCCGGATCTGGCGACATACCCAGGTATGAGGACTTTTCCGGATCTGGCGACATGCCCGGGTATGAGGACATTTCCGGATACTGCGACATACCCGGATATGAGGGCTTTTCCGGATATGGCGACATACCTGGGTATGAGAACATTTCCGGATCTGGCGACATACCCGGGTGTGAGGACATTTCAGGATCTGGCGACATACCCGTGTATGTGGACTTTTCCGAATCTGGCGACATACCCGGGTATGAAGACTTTTCCGGATCTCGCGACATACCTGGGTATAAGGACTTTTCCGGATCTGGTGACATGCCCGTGTATGAGGACTTTTCCGGATCTGACGACTTACCCGGGTATGAGGACTTTTCCGGAACTGGCGACATACCCGGCTATGAGGACTTTTCCAGATCTGGTGACATACCCGGTTATGAGGACATTTCCGTATCTGGCGACATACCCGGGTATGAGGACTTTTCCGCATCCTGCAACATACCCGGATATGAGGACTTTTCCGGATCTGGCGACATACCCGGGTATGAGGACATTTCCGTATCTGGCGACCTACCCGGGTATGAGGACTTTTCCAGATCTGGCGACATACCCGGGTATGAGGACTTTTCCGCATCCTGCGACATACCCGGATATGAGGACTTTTCCGGATCTGGCGACATACCCGGGTATGAGGACTATTCCGGATCTGGTGACATACCCGGGTATGAAGACATTTCTGCATCTGGCGACATACCCGGGTATGAAAGCCTTTTCTAGATCTGGAGACATACCCGGGTATGAGGATACCCGGGTATGTGGACTTTTCCGGATCTGGCGACATATCCGGGTATGAAGACTTTTCCGGATCTGGCGACATACCCGTGTATGAGGACTTTTCCGGATCTGGCGACATGCCCGGGTATGAGGACTTTTCCGGATACTGCGACATACCCGGATATGAGGACTTTTCCGGATACTGCGACATACCCGGATATGAGGACTTTTCCGGATATGGCGACATACCCGGGTATAAGAACATTTCCGGCTCTGGCGACATACCCGGGTATGAGGATACCCGGAAATGTGGACTTTTCCGGATTTGGTGACATACCCGGGTATGAGGACTTTTCCGGCTCTGGCGACATACCCGAGTATGAGGACTTTTCCGGATCTGGCGACATACCCGGGTATGAGGACTTTTCCGGATCTGGCGACATACCCGGGTATGAGAACATTTCCGGATCTGGCGACATACCCGGGTATGCGGATACCCGGGAATGAGGACTTTTCCGGATCTGACGACACACCCGGGTATGAGGACTTTTCCGGATCTGGTGACATACGCGGGTATGAGGACTTTTCCAGATCTGGCGACATACCCGGGTATGAGGACTTTTCCAGATCTGGCGACATACCCGGGTATGAGGATACCCGGGAATGAGGACTTTTCCGGATATGGTGACATACCCGGGTATGAGGACTTTTCCGCATCCTGCGACATACCAGGATATGAGGACTTTTCAGGATCTGGCTACATTCCCGGGTATGAGTACTTTTCCGTATCTGGCGACATACCCGGGTATGCGAATACCCGTGTATGAGGACTTTTCCGGATCTGACGACACACCCGGGTATGAGGACTTTTCCGGATCTGGTGACATACGCGGGTATGAGGACTTTTCCGGATCTGGCGACATACTGGTTATGAGGACTTTTCCGCATCCTGCGACATACCCGGATATGAGGACTTTTCCGGATCTGGCGACATACTCGTTATGAGGACTTTTCCGGATATGGTGACATACCCGGGAATGAGGACTTTTCCGGATCTCGCGACGTACCTGGGTATAAGTACTTTTCCGGATCTGGCGACATATCCGGGTATGAGGACTTTTCCGGATCTGGCGACATACCCGGGTATGAGGACTTTTCCGGATCTGTCGACATACCCGTTATGAGGACTTTTCCGGATCTGGCGACATACCCGAGTATGAGGACTTTTCCGTATCTGGCGACATACCTGGTTAAGAGGACTTTTCCAGAACTGACGACATACCCGGGTATGAGGACTTTTCCTTCTCTGGCGACATACCCGGGTATGAGGACTATTCCGGATCTGGTGACATACCCGGGTATGAAGACATTTCTGCATCTGGCAATATACCCGGGTATGAAGGCCTTTTCTAGATCTGGCGACATATCCGGGTATGAAGACTTTTCCGGATCTGGCGACATACCCGTGTATGAGGACTTTTCCGGATCTGGAGACATGCCCGGGTATGAGGACTTTTCCGGATACTGCGACATACCCGGATATGAGGACTTTTCCGGATATGGCGACATACCCGGGTATGAGAACATTTCCGGCTCTGGCGACATACCCGGGTATGAGGATAACCGGAAATGTGGACTTTTCCGGATTTGGTGACATACCCGGGTATGAGGACTTTTCCGGCTCTGGCGACATACCCGAGTATGAGGACTTTTCCGGATCTGGCGACATACCCGGGTATGAGGACTTTTCCGGATCTGGTGACATACCCGGGAATGAGGACTTTTCCGGATCTGGCGACATACCCGGGGTATGAAGACTTTTCCGGATCTGGTGACATACCCGGGTATGAGGACATTTCCGTATCTGGCGACATACCCGGGTATGAGGACTTTTCCAGATCTGGCGACATACCCGGGTATGAGGAAACCCGGTAATGAGGACTTTTCCGGATTTGGTGACATACCCGGGTATGAGGACTTTTCCGGCTCTGGCAACATACCCGAGTATGAGGACTTTTCCGGATCTGGCGACATACCCGGGTATGAGGACTTTTCCGGATCTGGTGACATACCCGGGAATGAGGACTTTTCCGGATCTGGCGACATACCCGGGTATGAGTATCTTTCCAGATCTGGCGACGTACCCGGGTATGAGAATACCCGTGTATGAGGACTTTTCCGGATCTGACGACATACCCGGGTATGAGGACTTTTCCGGATATGGCGACAGACCCGGGTATGAGGACTTTTCCGGATCTGGAGACATACCCGGGTATGAGGACTTTTCCGGATCTGGCGACATACCCGGGTTTGAGGACCTGGCGACATACCCGGCTATGAGGACTTTTCCGGATCTGGCGACATACCCGGATATGAGGACTTATCGCATCTGGCGACATACCGGTTATGAGGACTTTTCCGGATCTGGCGACATACCCGGGTATTAGAACTTTTCCACAACTGGCGACATACCCGGGTATGAGAACTTTTCCACAACTGGCGACATACCGGGGTATGAGGACTTTTCCGTCTCTGGCGACATACCCGGGTATGAGGACTTTTCCGGATCTGGTGACATACCCGGGTATGAGGACATTTCTGGATCTGGCGACATACCCGGGTATGAAGGCCTTTTCTAGATCTGGCGACATACCCGGATATGAGGACTTTTCCGGATACTGCGACATACCCGGATATGAGGACTTTTCCGGATCTGGCGACATACCCGGGAATGAGGACTTTTCCGGATCTGGCGACATACCCGGGTATGAAGACTTTTCCGGATCTGGCGACATACCCGTGTATGAGGACTTTTCCGGATCTGGCGACATGCCTGGGTATGAGGACTTTTCCGGATACTGCGACATACCCGGATATGAGGACTTTTCCGGATATGGCGACATACCCGGGTATGAGAACATTTCCGGCTCTGGCGACATACCCAGGTATGAGGATACCCGGAAATGTGGACTTTTCCGGATTTGGTGACATACCCGGGTATGAGGACTTTTCCGGCTCTGGCGACATACCCGAGTATGAGGACTTTTCCGGATCTGGCGACATACCCGGGTATGAGGACTTTTCCGGATCTGGTGACATACCCGGGAATGAGGACTTTTCCGGATCTGGCGACATACCCGGGTATGAAGACTTTTCCCAATCTGGCGACATACCCGGGTATGAAGACTTTTCCCAATCTGGCGACATACCCGGGTATGAGGACTTTTCAGGATCTGGCGACATACCCGTGTATGTGGACTTTTCCGAATCTGGCGACATACCCGGGTATGAAGACTTTTCTGGATCTCGCGACATACCTGGGTATAAGTACTTTTCCGGATCTGGCGACATACCCGGGTAAGAGGACTTTTCCAAAACTGGCGACATACCCGGGTATGAAGACATTTCCGGATCTCGCGACATACCCGGGTATGAGGACTTTTCCGGATCTGGTGACATACCCGGGTATGAGGACATTTCCGTATCTGGCGACATACCCGGGTATGAGGACTTTTCCAGATCTGGCGACATACCCGGGTATGATGATACCCGGAAATGTGGACTTTTCCGGATTTGGTGACATATCCGGGTATGAGGACTTTTCCGGCTCTGGCGACATACCCGAGTATGAGGACTTTTCCGGATCTGGCGACATACCCGGGTATGAGGACTTTTCCGGATCTGGTGACATACCCGGGAATGAGGACTTTTCCGGATCTGGCCACATACCCGGGTATGAAGACTTTTCCTAATCTGGCGACATACCCGGGTATGAAGACTTTTCCCAATCTGGCGACATACCCGGGTATGAGGACTTTTCCGCATCCTGCGACATACCCGGATATGAGGTCTTTTCCAGATCTGGCCACATACCCGGGTATGAGTACCTTTCCAGATCTGGCGACGTACCCGGGTATGAGAATACCCGTGTATGAGGACTTTTCCGGATCTGACGACATACCCGGGTATGAGGACTTTTCCGGATATGGCGACAGACCCGGGTATGAGGACTTTTCCGGATCTGGAGACATACCCGGGTATGAGGACTTTTCCGGATCTGGCGACATACCCGGGTTTGAGGACCTGGCGACATACCCGGCTATGAGGACTTTTCCGGATCTGGCGACATACCCGGGTATGAGGACTTATCGCATCTGGCGACATACCGGTTATGAGGACTTTTCCGGATCTGGCGACATACCCGGGTATGAGAACTTTTCCACAACTGGCGACATACCCGGGTATGAGGACTTTTCCGTCTCTGGCGACATACCCGGGTATGAGGACTTTTCCGGATCTGGTGACATACCCGGGTATGAGGACATTTCTGGATCTGGCGACATACCCGGGTATGAAGGCCTTTTCTAGATCTGGCGACATACCCGGGTATGAGGACTTTTCCGGATACTGCGACATACCCGGATATGAGGACTTTTCCGGATCTGGCGACATGCCCGGGTATGAGGACTTTTCCGGATACTGCGACATACCCGGATATGAGGACTTTTCCGGATATGGCGACATACCCGGGTATGAGAACATTTCCGGCTCTGGCGACATACCCGGGTATGAGGATACCCGGAAATGTGGACTTTTCCGGATTTGGTGACATACCCGGGTATGAGGACTTTTCCGGCTCTGGCGACATACCCGAGTATGAGGACTTTTCCGGATCTGGCGACATACCCGGGTATGAGGACTTTTCCGGATCTGGTGACATACCCGGGAATGAGGACTATTCCGGATCTGGCGACATACCCGGGTATGAAAACTTTTCCCAATCTGGCGACATACCCGGGTACGAAGACTTTTCCCAATCTGGCGACATACCCGGGTATGAGGACTTTTCAGGATCTGGCGACATACCCGTGTATGTGGACTTTTCCGAATCTGGCGACATACCCGGGTATGAAGACTTTTCTGGATCTCGCGACATACCTGGGTATAAGTACTTTTCCGGATCTGGCGACATACCCGGCCGGGTAAGAGGACTTTTCCAGAACTGGCGACATACCCGGGTATGAAGACATTTCCGGATCTCGCGACATACCCGGGTATGAGGACTTTTCCGGATCTGGTGACATACCCGGGTATGAGGACATTGCCGTATCTGGCGACATACCCGGGTATGAGGACTTTTCCAGATCTGGCGACATACCCGGGTATGATGATACCCGGAAATGTGGACTTTTCCGGATTTGGTGACATATCCGGGTATGAGGACTTTTCCGGCTCTGGCGACATACCCGAGTATGAGGACTTTTCTGGATCTGGCGACATACCCGGGTATGAGGACTTTTCCGGATCTCGCGACATACCTGGGTATAAGTACTTTTCCGGATCTGGCGACATACCCGGGTAAGAGGACTTTTCCAGAACTGGCGACATACCCGGGTATGAAGACATTTCCGGATCTCGCGACATACCCGGGTATGGGGACTTTTCCGGATCTGGTGACATACCCGGGTATGAGGACATTTCCGTATCTGGCGACATACCCGGGTATGAGGACTTTTCCAGATCTGGCGACATACCCGGGTATGAGGAAACCCGGGAATGAGGACTTTTCCGGATTTGGAGACATACCCGGGTATGAGGACTTTTCCGCATCCTGCGACATACCCGGATATGAGGACTTTTCCAGATCTGGCCACATACCCGGGTATGAGTACCTTTCCAGATCTGGCGACATACCCGGGTATGAGAATACCCGTCTATGAGGACTTTTCCGGATCTGATGACATACCCGGGTATGAGGACTTTTCCGGATATGGCGACAGACCCGGGTATGAGGACTTTTCCAGATCTGGAGACATACCCGGGTATGAGGACTTTTCCGGATCTGGCGACATACCTGGGTAAGAGGACTTTTCCGGATCTGGCGACATACCCGGGTATGAGGACTTTTCCGGATCTGGCGACATACCGGTTATGAGGACTTTTCCGGATCTGGCGACATACCCGGGTATGAGGACTTTTCCAGAACTGGCGACATACCCGGCCGGGTATGAGGACTTTTCCATCTCTGGCGACATACCCGGGTATGAGGACTTTTCCGGATCTGGTGACATACCCGGGTATGAGGACATTTCAGGATCTGGCGACATACCCGGGTATGAATGCCATTTCTAGATCTGGCGACATACCCAGGTATGAGGATACCCGGGTATGAGGACTTTTCCGGCTCTGGCGACATACCCGAGTATGAGGACTTTTCTGGATCTGGCGACATACCCGGGTATGAGGACTTTTCCGGATCTGGCGACATACCCGGGAATGTGGACTTTTCCGGATCTGGCGACATACCCGGGTATGAAGACTTTTCCCAATCAGGCGACATACCCGGGTATGAAGACTTTTCCGGATACTGCGACATACCCGGATATGAGGACTTTTCTGGATATGGCGACATACCCGGGTATGAGGACTTTTCCGGATCTGGTGACATACCCGGGTATGAGGACATTTCAGGATCTGGCGACATACCCGGGTATGAAGGCCATTTCTAGATCTGGCGACATACCCGGGTATGAGGATACCCGGGTATGAGGACTTTTCCGGCTCTGGCGACATACCCGAGTATGAGGACTTTTGCGGATCTGGCGACATACCCGGGTATGAGGACTTTTCCGGATCTGGCGACATACCCGGGAATGAGGACTTTTCCGGATCTGGCGACATACCCGGGTATGAAGACTTTTCCCAATCTGGCGACATACCCGGGTATGAGGACTTTTCCGGATCTGGTGACATACCCGGGTATGAGGACATTTCTGGATCTGGCGACATACCCGGGTTTGAATGCCTTTTCTAGATCTGGCGACATACCCGGGTATGAGGACTTTTCCGGATACTGCGACATACCCGGATATGAGGACTTTTCTGGATATGGCGCCATACCCGGGTATGAGGACTTTTCCGGATCTGGCGACATACCTGGGTAAGAGGACTTTTCCAGAACTGGCGACGTACCCGGGTATGAGGACTTTTCCGTCTCTGGCGACATACCCGGGTATGAGGACTATTCGGGATCTGGTGACATACCCGGGTATGAGGACATTTCTGGATCTGGCGACATACCCGGGTATGAAGGACTTTTCTAGAACTGGCGACATACCGGGTATGAGGATACCCGGGTATGTGGACTTTTCCGGATCTGGCGACATATCCGGGTATGAGTACTTTGCCGGATCTGGCGACATACCCCGGTATGAGAATACCCGTGTATGAGCACTTTTCCGAATTTGGCGACATGCCCGGGTATGAGGACTTTTCCGGATACTGCGACATACCCGGATATGAGGACTTTTCCGGATATGGCGACATACCCGGGTATGAGAACATTTCCGGCTCTGGCGACATACCCGGGTATGATGATACCCGGAAATGTGGACTTACCCGAGTATGAGGACTTTTCCGGATCTGGCGACATACCCGGGTATGAGGACTTTTCCGGATCTGGCGACATACCCGGGAATGAGGACTTTTCCGGTTCTGGCGACATACCCGGGTATGAAGACTTTTCCCAATCTGGCAACATACCCGGGTATGAAGACATTTCCCAATCTGGCGACATACCCGGGTATGAGGACTTTTCAGGATTTGGCGACATACCCGTGTATGTGGACTTTTCCGAATCTGGCGACATACCCGGGTATGAAGACTTTTCCGGATCTCGCGACATACCTGGGTATAAGTACTTTTCAGGATCTGGCGACATACCCGGGTAAGAGGACATTTCCAGAACTTGCGACATACCCGGGTATGAAGACATTTCCGGATCTCGCGACATACCCGGGTATGAGGACTTTCCGGATCTGGTGACATACCCGGGTATGAGGACATTTCAGGATCTGGCGACATACCCGGGTATGAGGACATTTCCGTATCTGGCGACATACCCGGGAATGAGGACTTTTCCAGATCTGGCGACATACCCGGGTATGAGGAAACCCGGGAATGAGGACTTTTCCGGATTTGGTGACATACCCGGGTATGAGGACTTTTCCGCATCCTGCGACATACCCGGATATGAGGACTTTTCCAGATCTGGCCACATACCCGGGTATGAGTACTTTTCCGGATCTGGCGACATACCCGGGTATGAGGACTTTTCCGGATATGGCGACAGACCCAGGTAAGAAGACTTTTCCGGATCTCGCGACATACCCGGATATGAGGACTTTTCCGGATCTGGTGACATACCCGGGTTGGAGGACATTTCAGGATCTGGCGACATACCCGGGTAAGAGGACTTTTCCGGAACTGGCGACATACCCGTTTATGAGGACTTTTCCCAATCTGGCGACATACCCGGGTATGAGGACTTTTCCGTCTCTGGCGACGTACCCGGGTATGAGGACTATTACGGATCTGGTGACATTCCCGGGTATGAAGACATTTCTGCATCTGGCGACATACCAGGGTATGAGGATACCCGGGTATGTGGACTTTTCCGGATCTGGCGACATATCCGGGTATGAAGACGTTTCCGGATCTGGCGACATACCCGTGTATGAGGACTTTTTCGGATCTGGCGACATACCCGGGTTTGAGAACATTTCCGGCTCTGGCGACATACCCAGGTATGAGGATACCCGGAAATGTGGACTTTTCCGGATTTGGTGACATACCCGGGTATGAGGACTTTTCCGGCTCTGGCGACATACCCGAGTATGAGGACTTTTCCGGATCTGGCGACATACCCGGGTATGAGGACTTTTCCGGATCTGGTGACATACCCGGGAATGAGGACTTTTCCGGATCTGGCGACATACCCGGGTATGAAGACTTTTCCCAATCTGGCGACATACCCGGGTATGAAGACTTTTCCCAATCTGGCGACATACCCGGGTATGAGGTCTTTTCCAGATCTGGCGACATACCCGGGTATGAGGAAACCCGGGAATGAGGACTTTTCCGGATTTGGTGACATACCCGGGTATGAGGACTTTTCCGCATCCTGCGACATACCCGGATATGAGGACTTTTCCAGATCTGGCCACATACCCGGGTATGAGTACCTTTCCAGATCTGGCGACATACCCGGGTATGAGAATACCCGTCTATGAGGACTTTTCCGGATCTGATGACATACCCGGGTATGAGGACTTTTCCGGATATGGCGACAGACCCGGGTATGAGGACTTTTCCAGATCTGGAGACATACCCGGGTATGAGGACTTTTCCGGATCTGGCGACATACCTGGGTAAGAGGACTTTTCCGGATCTGGCGACATACCCGGGTATGAGGACTTTTCCGGATCTGGCGACATACCCGGGTATGAGGACTTTTCCATCTCTGGCGACATACCCGGGTATGAGGACTTTTCTGGATCTGGTGACATACCCGGGTATGAGGACATTTCTGGATATGGCGACATACCCGGGTATGAGGACTTTTCCGGATCTGGCGACATACCTGGGTAAGAGGACTTTTCCAGAACTGGCGACATACCCGGGTATGAGGACTTTTCCGGATCTGGTGACATACCCGGGTATGAGGACATTTCAGGATCTGGCGACATACCCGGGTATGAAGGCCATTTCTAGATCTGGCGACATACCCGGGTATGAGGATACCCGGGTATGAGGACTTTTCCGGCTCTGGCGACATACCCGAGTATGAGGACTTTTCCGGATCTGGCGACATACCCGGGTAAGAGGACATTTCCAGAACTTGCGACATACCCGGGTATGAAGACATTTCCGGATCTCGCGACATACCCGGGTATGAGGACTTTCCGGATCTGGTGACATACCCGGGTATGAGGACATTTCAGGATCTGGCGACATACCCGGGTATGAGGACATTTCCGTATCTGGCGACATACCCGGGAATGAGGACTTTTCCAGATCTGGCGACATACCCGGGTATGAGGAAACCCGGGAATGAGGACTTTTCCGGATTTGGTGACATACCCGGGTATGAGGACTTTTCCGCATCCTGCGACATACCCGGATATGAGGACTTTTCCAGATCTGGCCACATACCCGGGTATGAGTACTTTTCCGGATCTGGCGACATACCCGGGTATGAGGACTTTTCCGGATATGGCGACAGACCCAGGTAAGAAGACTTTTCCGGATCTCGCGACATACCCGGATATGAGGACTTTTCCGGATCTGGTGACATACCCGGGTTGGAGGACATTTCAGGATCTGGCGACATACCCGGGTAAGAGGACTTTTCCGGAACTGGCGACATACCCGTTTATGAGGACTTTTCCCAATCTGGCGACATACCCGGGTATGAGGACTTTTCCGTCTCTGGCGACATACCCGGGTATGAGGACTATTACGGATCTGGTGACATTCCCGGGTATGAAGACATTTCTGCATCTGGCGACATACCAGGGTATGAGGATACCCGGGTATGTGGACTTTTCCGGATCTGGCGACATATCCGGGTATGAAGACGTTTCCGGATCTGGCGACATACCCGTGTATGAGGACTTTTTCGGATCTGGCGACATGCCCGGGTATGAGGACTTTTCCGGATACTGCGACATACCCGGATATGAGGACTTTTCCGGATATGGCGACATACCCGGGTTTGAGAACATTTCCGGCTCTGGCGACATACCCAGGTATGAGGATACCCGGAAATGTGGACTTTTCCGGATTTGGTGACATACCCGGGTATGAGGACTTTTCCGGCTCTGGCGACATACCCGAGTATGAGGACTTTTCCGGATCTGGCGACATACCCGGGTATGAGGACTTTTCCGGATCTGGTGACATACCCGGGAATGAGGACTTTTCCGGATCTGGCGACATACCCGGGTATGAAGACTTTTCCCAATCTGGCGACATACCCGGGTATGAAGACTTTTCCCAATCTGGCGACATACCCGGGTATGAGGACTTTTCCAGATCTGGCGACATACCCGGGTATGAGGAAACCCGGGAATGAGGACTTTTCCGGATTTGGTGACATACCCGGGTATGAGGACTTTTCCGCATCCTGCGACATACCCGGATATGAGGACTTTTCCAGATCTGGCCACATACCCGGGTATGAGTACCTTTCCAGATCTGGCGACATACCCGGGTATGAGAATACCCGTCTATGAGGACTTTTCCGGATCTGATGACATACCCGGGTATGAGGACTTTTCCGGATATGGCGACAGACCCGGGTATGAGGACTTTTCCAGATCTGGAGACATACCCGGGTATGAGGACTTTTCCGGATCTGGCGACATACCTGGGTAAGAGGACTTTTCCGGATCTGGCGACATACCCGGGTATGAGGACTTTTCCGGATCTGGCGACATACCCGGGTATGAGGACTTTTCCATCTCTGGCGACATACCCGGGTATGAGGACTTTTCTGGATCTGGTGACATACCCGGGTATGAGGACATTTCTGGATATGGCGACATACCCGGGTATGAGGACTTTTCCGGATCTGGCGACATACCTGGGTAAGAGGACTTTTCCAGAACTGGCGACATACCCGGGTATGAGGACTTTTCCGGATCTGGTGACATACCCGGGTATGAGGACATTTCAGGATCTGGCGACATACCCGGGTATGAAGGCCATTTCTAGATCTGGCGACATACCCGGGTATGAGGATACCCGGGTATGAGGACTTTTCCGGCTCTGGCGACATACCCGAGTATGAGGACTTTTCCGGATCTGGCGACATACCCGGGTAAGAGGACATTTCCAGAACTTGCGACATACCCGGGTATGAAGACATTTCCGGATCTCGCGACATACCCGGGTATGAGGACTTTCCGGATCTGGTGACATACCCGGGTATGAGGACATTTCAGGATCTGGCGACATACCCGGGTATGAGGACATTTCCGTATCTGGCGACATACCCGGGAATGAGGACTTTTCCAGATCTGGCGACATACCCGGGTATGAGGAAACCCGGGAATGAGGACTTTTCCGGATTTGGTGACATACCCGGGTATGAGGACTTTTCCGCATCCTGCGACATACCCGGATATGAGGACTTTTCCAGATCTGGCCACATACCCGGGTATGAGTACTTTTCCGGATCTGGCGACATACCCGGGTATGAGGACTTTTCCGGATATGGCGACAGACCCAGGTAAGAAGACTTTTCCGGATCTCGCGACATACCCGGATATGAGGACTTTTCCGGATCTGGTGACATACCCGGGTTGGAGGACATTTCAGGATCTGGCGACATACCCGGGTAAGAGGACTTTTCCGGAACTGGCGACATACCCGTTTATGAGGACTTTTCCCAATCTGGCGACATACCCGGGTATGAGGACTTTTCCGTCTCTGGCGACATACCCGGGTATGAGGACTATTACGGATCTGGTGACATTCCCGGGTATGAAGACATTTCTGCATCTGGCGACATACCAGGGTATGAGGATACCCGGGTATGTGGACTTTTCCGGATCTGGCGACATATCCGTGTATGAAGACGTTTCCGGATCTGGCGACATACCCGTGTATGAGGACTTTTTCGGATCTGGCGACATGCCCGGGTATGAGGACTTTTCCGGATGCTGCGACATACCCGGATATGAGGACTTTTCCGGATATGGCGACATACCCGGGTTTGAGAACATTTCCGGCTCTGGCGACATACCCAGGTATGAGGATACCCGGAAATGTGGACTTTTCCGGATTTGGTGACATACCCGGGTATGAGGACTTTTCCGGCTCTGGCGACATACCCGAGTATGAGGACTTTTCCGGATCTGGCGACATACCCGGGTATGAGGACTTTTCCGGATCTGGTGACATACCCGGGAATGAGGACTTTTCCGGATCTGGCGACATACCCGGGTATGAAGACTTTTCCCAATCTGGCGACATACCCGGGTATGAAGACTTTTCCCAATCTGGCGACATACCCGGGTATGAGGACTTTTCCAGATCTGGCGACATACCCGGGTATGAGGAAACCCGGGAATGAGGACTTTTCCGGATTTGGTGACATACCCGGGTATGAGGACTTTTCCGCATCCTGCGACATACCCGGATATGAGGACTTTTCCAGATCTGGCCACATACCCGGGTATGAGTACCTTTCCAGATCTGGCGACATACCCGGGTATGAGAATACCCGTCTATGAGGACTTTTCCGGATCTGATGACATACCCGGGTATGAGGACTTTTCCGGATATGGCGACAGACCCGGGTATGAGGACTTTTCCAGATCTGGAGACATACCCGGGTATGAGGACTTTTCCGGATCTGGCGACATACCTGGGTAAGAGGACTTTTCCGGATCTGGCGACATACCCGGGTATGAGGACTTTTCCGGATCTGGCGACATACCCGGGTATGAGGACTTTTCCATCTCTGGCGACATACCCGGGTATGAGGACTTTTCTGGATCTGGTGACATACCCGGGTATGAGGACATTTCTGGATATGGCGACATACCCGGGTATGAGGACTTTTCCGGATCTGGCGACATACCTGGGTAAGAGGACTTTTCCAGAACTGGCGACATACCCGGGTATGAGGACTTTTCCGGATCTGGTGACATACCCGGGTATGAGGACATTTCAGGATCTGGCGACATACCCGGGTATGAAGGCCATTTCTAGATCTGGCGACATACCCGGGTATGAGGATACCCGGGTATGAGGACTTTTCCGGCTCTGGCGACATACCCGAGTATGAGGACTTTTCCGGATCTGGCGACATACCCGGGTATGAGGACTTTTCCGGATCTGGCGACATACCCGGGAATGAGGACTTTTCCGGATCTGGCGACATACCCGGGTATGAAGACTTTTCCCAATCTGGCGACATACCCGGGTATGAAGACTTTTCCCAATCTGGCGACATACCCGGGTATGAGGACTTTTCCGGATCTGGTGACATACCCGGGTATGAGGACATTTCTGGATCTGGCGACATACCCGGGTTTGAATGCCTTTTCTAGATCTGGCGACATACCCGGGTATGAGGACTTTTCCGGATACTGCGACATACCCGGATATGAGGACTTTTCTGGATATGGCGACATACCCGGGTATGAGGACTTTTCCGGATCTGGCGACATACCTGGGTAAGAGGACTTTTCCGGATCTGGCGACATACCTGGGTAAGAGGACTTTTCCAGAACTGGCGACGTACCCGGGTATGAGGACTTTTCCGTCTCTGGCGACATACCCGGTTATGAGGACTATTCGGGATCTGGTGACATACCCGGGTATGAGGACATTTCTGGATCTGGCGACATACCCGGGTATGAAGGCCTTTTCTAGAACTGGCGACATACCGGGTATGAGGATACCCGGGTATGTGGACTTTTCCGGATCTGGCGACATATCCGGGTATGAGTACTTTTCCGGATCTGGCGACATACCCCGGTATGAGAATACCCGTGTATGAGGACTTTTCCGGATCTGACGACATACCCGGGTATGAGGACTTTTCCGGATATGGCGACATACCCGGGTATGAGAACATTTCTGGCTCTGGCGACATACCCGGGTATGATGATACCCGGAAATGTGGACTTACCCGAGTATGAGGACTTTTCCGGATCTGGCGACATACCCGGGTATGAGGACTTTTCCGGATCTGGCGACATACCCGGGAATGAGGACTTTTCCGGTTCTGCCGACATACCCGGGTATGAAGACTTTTCCCAATCTGGCAACATACCCGGGTATGAAGACATTTCCCAATCTGGCGACATACCCGGGTATGAGGACTTTTCAGGATTTGGCGACATACCCGTGTATGTGGACTTTTCCGAATCTGGCGACATACCCGGGTATGAAGACTTTTCCGGATCTCGCGACATACCTGGGTATAAGTACTTTTCAGGATCTGGCGACATACCCGGGTAAGAGGACTTTTCCAGACCTTGCGACATACCCGGGTATGAAGACATTTCCGGATCTCGCGACATACCCGGGTATGAGGACTTTCCGGATCTGGTGACATACCCGGGTATGAGGACATTTCAGGATCTGGCGACATACCCGGGTATGAGGACATTTCCGTATCTGGCGACATACCCGGGAATGAGGACTTTTCCAGATCTGGCGACATACCCGGGTATGAGGAAACCCGGGAATGAGGACTTTTCCGGATTTGGTGACATACCCGGGTATGAGGACTTTTCCGCATCCTGCGACATACCCGGATATGAGGACTTTTCCAGATCTGGCCACATACCCGGGTATGAGTACTTTTCCGGATCTGGCGACATACCCGGGTATGAGGACTTTTCCGGATATGGCGACAGACCCAGGTAAGAAGACTTTTCCGGATCTCGCGACATACCCGGATATGAGGACTTTTCCGGATCTGGTGACATACCCGGGTTGGAGGACATTTCAGGATCTGGCGACATACCCGGGTAAGAGGACTTTTCCGGAACTGGCGACATACCCGTTTATGAGGACTTTTCCCAATCTGGCGACATACCCGGGTATGAGGACTTTTCCGTCTCTGGCGACATACCCGGGTATGAGGACTATTACGGATCTGGTGACATTCCCGGGTATGAAGACATTTCTGCATCTGGCGACATACCAGGGTATGAGGATACCCGGGTATGTGGACTTTTCCGGATCTGGCGACATATCCGGGTATGAAGACTTTTCCGGATCTGGCGACATACCCGTGTATGAGGACTTTTTCGGATCTGGCGACATGCCCGGGTATGAGGACTTTTCCGGATACTGCGACATACCCGGATATGAGGACTTTTCCGGATATGGCGACATACCCGGGTATGAGAACATTTCCGGCTCTGGCGACATACCCAGGTATGAGGATACCCGGAAATGTGGACTTTTCCGGATTTGGTGACATACCCGGGTATGAGGACTTTTCCGGCTCTGGCGACATACCCGAGTATGAAGACTTTTCCCAATCTGGCGACATACCCGGGTATGAGGACTTTTCAGGATCTGGCGACATACCCGTGTATGTGGACTTTTCCGAATCTGGCGACATACCCGGGTAAGAGGACTTTTCCTGAACTGGCGACATACCCGGGTATGAAGACTTTTCCGGATCTGGTGACATACCCGGGTATGAGGACATTTCCGTATCTGGCGACATACCCGGGTATGAGGACTTTTCCAGATCTGGCGACATACCCGGGTATGAGGAAACCCGGGAATGAGGTCTTTTCCGGATTTGGTGACATACCGGGTATGAGGACTTTTCCGCATCCTGCGACATACCCGGATATGAGGACTTTTCCAGATCTGGCCACATACCCGGGTATGAGTACCTTTCCAGATCTGGCGACATACCCGGGTATGAGAATACCCGTGTATGAGGACTTTTCCGGATCTGACGACATACCCGGGTATGAGGACTTTTCCGGATATGTCGACAGACCCGGGTATGAGTACCTTTCCAGATCTGGCGACATACCCGGGTATGAGAATACCCGTGTATGAGGACTTTTCCGGATCTGGAGACATACCCGGGTATGAGGCCTTTACCGGATCTGGCGACATACCCGGGTTTGAGGACCTGGCGATATACCCAGCTATGAGGACTTTTCCGGATCTGGCGACATACCCGGGTATGAGGACTTATCGCATCTGGCGACATACCGGTTATGAGGACTTTTCCGGATCTGGCGACATACCCGGGTATGTGAACTTTTCCAGAACTGGCGACATACCCGGGTATGAGGACTTTTCCAGAACTGGCGACATACCCGGGTATGAGGACTTTTCCGGATACTGCGACATACCCGGATATGAGGACTTTAATAGATATGGCGACATACCCGGGTATGAGGACCTTTCCGGATCTGGGGACATACCTGGGTAAGAGGACTTTTCCGGATCTGGCGACATACCCGGGTATGAGGACTTTTCCGGATCTGGTGACTTACCGGTTATGAGGTCTTTTCCGGATCTGGCGACATACCCGGGTATGAGGACTTTTCCAGAACTGGCGACATACCCGGGTATGAGGACTTTTCCATCTCTGGCGACATACCCGGGTATGAGGACTTTTCCGGATCTGGTGACATACCCGGGTATGAGGACATTTCAGGATCTGGCGACATACCCGGGTATGATGGCCTTTTCTAGATCTGGCGACATACCCGGGTATGAGGACTTTTCCCAATACTGCGACATACCCGGATATGAGGACTTTTCTGGATATGGCGACATACCCGAGTATGAGGACTTTTCCGGATCTGGCGACATACCTGGGTAAGAGGACTTTTCCAGAACTGGCGACATACCAGGGTATGAGGACTATTCCGGATTTGGTGACATGCCCGGGTATGAGGACATTTCTGGATTGGCGACAGACCCGGGTATGAAGGCCTTTTCTAGATCTGGCGACATACCCGGGTATGAGGATACCCGGGTATGTGGACTTTACCGGATCTGGCAACATATCCGGGTATGAGGATACCCGGAAATGAGGACTTTTCCGGATTTGGTGACATACCCGGGTATGAGGACTTTTCCGGCTCTGGCGACATACCCGAGTATGAGGCCTTTTCCAGGATCTGGCGACATAACCGGTTATGAGGACTTTTCCGGATCTGACGACATACCCGGGAATGAGGTCTTTTCCGGATCTGGCGACATACCCAGGTATGAAGACTTTTCCCAATCTGGCGACATACCCGGGTATGAAGACTTTTCCCAATCTGGCGACATACCCGGGTATGAGGACTTTTCAGGATCTGGCGACATACCCGTGTATGTGGACTTTTCCGAATCTGGCGACATACCCGGGTATGAAGACATTTCCGGATCTGGCGACATACTCGGGTATGAGGACTTTTCCGGATCTGGTGACATACCCGGGTATGAGGACATTTCAGGATCTGGCGACATACCCGGGTATGAGGACATTTCCGTATCTGGCGACATACCCGGGTATGAGGACTTTTTCGGATCTGGCGACATACCCGGGTATGAGGAAACCCGGGAATGAGGACTTTTCTGGATCTGGCGACATACTGGTTATGAGGACTTTTCCGGATCTGGCGACATACCCGGGTATGAGGACTTTTCCGGATCTAGCGACATACCCGGGAATGAGGACGTTTCCGGATCTGGCGACATACCCGGGTATGAAGACTTTTCCCAATCTGGCGACATACCCGGTTATGAAGACTTTTCCCAATCTGGCGACATACCCGGGTGTGAGGACATTTCAGGATCTGGCGACATACCCGTGTATGTGGACTTTTCCGAATCTGGCGACATACCCGGGTATGAAGACTTTTCCGGATCTCGCGACATACCTGGGTATAAGGACTTTTCCGGATCTGGTGACATACCCGGGTATGAGGACATTTCAGGATCTGGCGACATACCCGGGTAAGAGGAATTTTCCGGAACTGGCGACATACCCGGGTATGAGGACTTTTCCAGATCTGGTGACATACCCGGGTATGAGGACATTTCCGTATCTGGCGACATACCCGGGTTTGAGGACTTTTCCGGATCTGGCGACATACCCGGGTATGAGGACTTTTCCGCATCCTGCGACATACCCAGATATGAGGACTTTTCCGGATCTGGCGACATACCTGGGTATGAGGACATTTCCGTATCTGGCGACCTACCCGGGTATGAGGACTTTTCCGGATCTGGCGACATACCCGCATATGAGGACTTTTCCGGATCTGGCGACATACCCGGGTATGAGGACTTTTCCGGACCTGGCGACATACCCGTTATGAGGACTTTTCCGGATCTGGCGACATATCCGGGTATGAAGACTTTTCCGGATCTGGCGACATACCCGTGTATGAGGACTTTTCCGGATCTGGCGACATGCCCGGGTATGAGGACTTTTCCGGATACTGCGACATACCCGGATATGAGGACTTTTCCGGATATGGCGACATACCCGGGTATGAGAACATTTCCGGCTCTGGCGACATACCCGGGTATGAGGATACCCGGAAATGTGGACTTTTCCGGGTTTGGTGACATACCCGGGTATGAGGACTTTTCCGGCTCTGGCGACATACCCGAGTATGAGGACTTTTCCGGATCTGGCGACATACCCGGGAATGAGGACTTTTCCGGATCTGGCGACATACCCGGGTATGAAGACTTTTCCCAATCTGGCGACATACCCGGGTATGAAGACTTTTCCCAATCTGGCGACATACCCGGGTATGAGGACTTTTCCGGATCTGGTGACATACCCGGGTATGAGGACATTTCTGGATCTGGCGACATACCCGGGTATGAAGGCCTTTTCTAGATCTGGCGACATACCCGGGTATGAGGACTTTTCCGGATACTGCGACATACCCGGATATGAGGACTTTTCTGGATATGGCGACATACCCGGGTATGAGGACTTTTCCGGATCTGGCGACATACCTGGGTAAGAGGACTTTTCCAGAACTGGCGACATACCAGGGTATGAGGACTATTCCGGATTTGGTGACATGCCCGGGTGTGAGGACATTTCTGGATTGGCGACAGACCCGGGTATGAAGGCCTTTTCTAGATCTGGCGACATACCCGGGTATGAGGATACCCGGGTATGTGGACTTTACCGGATCTGGCAACATATCCGGGTATGAGGATACCCGGAAATGAGGACTTTTCCGGATTTGGTGACATACCCGGGTATGAGGACTTTTCCGGCTCTGGCGACATACCCGAGTATGAGGCCTTTTCCAGGATCTGGCGACATAACCGGTTATGAGGACTTTTCCGGATCTGACGACATACCCGGGAATGAGGTCTTTTCCGGATCTGGCGACATACCCAGGTATGAAGACTTTTCCCAATCTGGCGACATACCCGGGTATGAAGACTTTTCCCAATCTGGCGACATACCCGGGTATGAGGACTTTTCAGGATCTGGCGACATACCCGTGTATGTGGACTTTTCCGAATCTGGCGACATACCCGGGTATGAAGACATTTCCGGATCTGGCGACATACTCGGGTATGAGGACTTTTCCGGATCTGGTGACATACCCGGGTATGAGGACATTTCAGGATCTGGCGACATACCCGGGTATGAGGACATTTCCGTATCTGGCGACATACCCGGGTATGAGGACTTTTTCAGATCTGGCGACATACCCGGGTATGAGGAAACCCGGGAATGAGGACTTTTCTGGATCTGGCGACATACTGGTTATGAGGACTTTTCCGGATCTGGCGACATACCCGGGTATGAGGACTTTTCCGGATCTAGCGACATACCCGGGAATGAGGACGTTTCCGGATCTGGCGACATACCCGGGTATGAAGACTTTTCCCAATCTGGCGACATACCCGGTTATGAAGACTTTTCCCAATCTGGCGACATACCCGGGTGTGAGGACATTTCAGGATCTGGCGACATACCCGTGTATGTGGACTTTTCCGAATCTGGCGACATACCCGGGTATGAAGACTTTTCCGGATCTCACGACATACCTGGGTATAAGGACTTTTCCGGATCTGGTGACATACCCGGGTATGAGGACATTTCAGGATCTGGCGACATACCCGGGTAAGAGGAATTTTCCGGAACTGGCGACATACCCGGGTATGAGGACTTTTCCAGATCTGGTGACATACCCGGGTATGAGGACATTTCCGTATCTGGCGACATACCCGGGTTTGAGGACTTTTCCGGATCTGGCGACATACCCGGGTATGAGGACTTTTCCGCATCCTGCGACATACCCAGATATGAGGACTTTTCCGGATCTGGCGACATACCTGGGTATGAGGACATTTCCGTATCTGGCGACCTACCCGGGTATGAGGACTTTTCCGGATCTGGCGACATACCCGGGTATGAGGACCTTTCCGCATCCTGCGACATACCCGCATATGAGGACTTTTCCGGATCTGGCGACATACCCGGGTATGAGGACTTTTCCGGACCTGGCGACATACCCGTTATGAGGACTTTTCCGGATCTGGCGACATATCCGGGTATGAAGACTTTTCCGGATCTGGCGACATACCCGTGTATGAGGACTTTTCCGGATCTGGCGACATGCCCGGGTATGAGGACTTTTCCGGATACTGCGACATACCCGGATATGAGGACTTTTCCGGATATGGCGACATACCCGGGTATGAGAACATTTCCGGCTCTGGCGACATACCCGGGTATGAGGATACCCGGAAATGTGGACTTTTCCGGGTTTGGTGACATACCCGGGTATGAGGACTTTTCCGGCTCTGGCGACATACCCGAGTATGAGGACTTTTCCGGATCTGGCGACATACCCGGGAATGAGGACTTTTCCGGATCTGGCGACATACCCGGGTATGAAGACTTTTCCCAATCTGGCGACATACCCGGGTATGAAGACTTTTCCCAATCTGGCGACATACCCGGGTATGAGGACTTTTCCGGATCTGGTGACATACCCGGGTATGAGGACATTTCTGGATCTGGCGACATACCCGGGTATGAAGGCCTTTTCTAGATCTGGCGACATACCCGGGTATGAGGACTTTTCCGGATACTGCGACATACCCGGATATGAGGACTTTTCTGGATATGGCGACATACCCCGGTATGAGGACTTTTCCGGATCTGGTGACATACCTGGGTAAGAGGACTTTTCCAGAACTGGCGACATACCCGGGTATGAGGACTTTTCCGTCTCTGGCGACATACCCGGGTATGAGGACTATTCCGGATCTGGTGACATACCCGGGTATGAGGACATTTCTGGATCTGGCGACATACCCGGGTATGAAGGCCTTTTCTAGATCTGGCGACATACCGGTATGAGGATACCCGGGTATGTGGACTTTTCCGGATCTGGCGACATATCCGGGTATGAAGACTTTTCCGGATTTGGTGACATGCCCTGGTATGAGGACTTTTCCGCATCCTGCGACATAACCGGATATGAGGACTTTTCCGGATCAGGCGACATACCCGGGTTTGAGCACTTTTCCGAATTTGGCGACATAACCGGGTATGAGGAATTTTCCGGATATGGCGACATACCCGGGTGTGAGGACATAACCGGATCTGGCGACATACCCGGGTATGAGAATACCCGGGTATGATGACTTTTCCGGATATGGCGACAGACCCAGGTAAGAAGACTTTTCCGGATCTGGTGACATACCCGAGTATGAGGACTTTTCTGGATCTGACGACATACCCGGGTATGAGGACTTTTCCGGATCTGGCGACATACCCGGGTTTGAGGACCTAGCGACATACCCGTTTATGAGGACTTTTCCGGATCTGGCGACATACCCGTCTATGAGGACTTTTCCGGATCTGGTGACATACCCGGGTTTGAGGACCTGGCGACATACCCGGCTATGAGGACTTTTCCGGATCTGGCGACATACCCGGGTATGAGGACTTTTCCGGATCTGGCGACATACCGGTTATGAGGACTTTTCCGGATCTGGCGACATACCCGGGTATGAGGACGTTTCCAGAACTGGCGACATACCCGGGTATGAAGGCCTTTTCTAGATCTGGCGACATACCCGGGTATGAGGACTTTTCCCAATACTGCGACATACCCGGATATGAGGACTTTTCTGGATATGGCGACATACCCGGGTATGAGGACTTTTCCGGATCTGGCGACATACCTGGGTAAGAGGACTTTTCCAGAACTGGCGGCATACCCGGGTATGAGGACTTTTCCGTCTCTGGCGACATACCCGGGTATGAGGACTATTGCGGATCTGGTGACATGCCCGGGTATGAGGACATTTCTGGATCTGGCGACATACCCGGATATGAGGACTTTTCCGGATATGGCGACATACCCGGGTATGAGAACATTTCCGGCTCTGGCGACATACCCGGGTATGAGGATACCCGGAAATGTGGACTTTTCCAGATTTGGTGACATACCCGGGTATGAGGACTTTTCCGGCTCTGGCGACATACCCGAGTATGAGGACTTTTCCGGATCTGGCGACATACCCGGGAATGAGGACTTTTCCGGATCTGGCGACATACCCGGGTATGAAGACTTTTCCCAATCTGGTGACATACCCGGGTATGAAGACTTTTCCCAATCTGGCGACATACCCGGGTATGAGGACTTTTCCTGATCTGGTGACATACCCGGGTATGAGGACATTTCTGGATCTGGCGACATACCCGGGTATGAGGACTTTTCCGGATACTGCGACATACCCGGATATGAGGACTTTTCTGGATATGGCGACATACCCGGGTATGAGGACTTTTCCGGATCTGGTGACATACCTGGGTAAGAGGACTTTTCCAGAACTGGCGACATACCCGGGTATGAGGACTTTTCCGTCTCTGGCGACATACCCGGGTATGAGGACTATTCCGGATCTGGTGACATACCCGGGTATGAGGACATTTCTGGATCTGGCGACATACCCGGGTATGAAGGCCTTTTCTAGGTCTGGCGACATACCGGGTATGAGGATACCCGGGTATGTGGACTTTTCCGGATCTGGCGACATATCCGGGTATGAAGACTTTTCCGGATTTGGTGACATGCCCTGGTATGAGGACTTTTCCGCATCCTGCGACATAATCGGATATGAGGACATTTCCAGATCTGGCGACATACCCGGGTATGAGTACTTTTCCGGATCTGGCGACATACCCGGGTATGAGAATACCCGTGTATGAGGACTTTTCCGGATCTGACGACATACCCGGGTATGAGGACTTTTCCGGATCAGGCGACATACCCGGGTTTGAGCACTTTTCCGAATTTGGCGACATAACCGGGTATGATGACTTTTCCGGATATGGCGACAGACCCAGGTAAGAAGACTTTTCCGGATCTGGCGACATACCCGAGTATGAGGACTTTTCCGGATCTGACGACATACCCGGGTATGAGGACTTTTCCGGATCTGGCGACATACCCGGGTATGAAGGCCTTTTCTAGATCTGGCGACATACCCGGGTATGAGGACTTTTCCCAATACTGCGACATACCCGGATATGAGGACTTTTCTGGATATGGCGACATACCCGGGTATGAGGACTTTTCCGGATCTGGCGACATACCTGGGTAAGAGGACTTTTCCAGAACTGGCGGCATACCCGGGTATGAGGACTTTTCCGTCTCTGGCAACATACCCGGGTATGAGGACTATTGCGGATCTGGTGACATGCCCGGGTATGAGGACATTTCTGGAACTGGCGACATACCCGGGTATGAAGGCCTTTTCTAGATCTGGCGACATACCCGGGTATGAGGATACCCGGGTATGTGGACTTTTCCGGATTTGGAGACATATCCGGGTGTGAGGATACCCGGAAATGAGGACTTTTCCGGATTTGGTGACATACCCGGGTATGAGGACTTTTCCGGCTCTGGCGACATACCCGAGTATGAGGACTTTTCCAGGATCTGACGACATAACCGGTTATGAGGACTTTTCCGGATCTGACGACATACCCGGGAATGAGTACTTTTCCGGATCTGGCGACATACCCAGGTATGAAGACTTTTTCCAATCTGGCGACATACCCGGGTATGAAGACTTTTCCCAATCTGGCGACATACCCGGGTATGAGGACTTTTCAGGATCTGGCGACATACCCCTGTATGTGGACTTTTCCGAATCTGGCAACATACCCGGGTGTGAAGACATTTACGGATCTGGCGACATACCCGGGTATGAGGACTTTTCCGGATCTGGTGACATACCCGGGTATGAGGACATTTCAGGATCTGGCGACATACCCGGGTAAGAGGACTTTTCCGGAACTGGCGACATACCCGGGTATGAGGACATTTCCGGATCTGGCGACATACCCGGGTATGAGGACTTTTCCAGATCTGGCGACATACCCGGGTATGAGGAAACCCGGGAATGAGGACTTTCCCGGATTTGGTGACATACCCGGGGATGAGGACTTTTCCGCATCCTGCGACATACCCGGATATGAGGACTTTTCCAGATCTGGCGACATACCCGGTTATGAGGACATTTCCGTATCTGGCGACATACCCGGGTATGAGGACTTTTCCGGATCTGGCGACATACCCAGGTATGAGGACATTTCCGTATCTGGCGACATACCCGGGTATGAGGACTTTACCGGATCTGGCGACATACCCGGGTATGAGGACTTTTCCGCATCCTGCGACATACCCGGATATGAGGACTTTTCCGGATCTGGCGACATACCTGGGTATGAGGACATTTCCGTATCTGGCGACCAACCCGGGTATGAGGACTTTTCCGGATCTGGCAACATACCCGGGTATGAGGACTTTTCCGCATCCTGCGACATACCCGGATATGAGGACTTTTCCGGATCTGGCGACATACCCGGGTATGAGGACTTTTCCGGATCTGGCGACATACCCGTTATGAGGACTTTTCCGGATCTGGCGACATACCCGGGTATGAGGACTTTTCCGGATCTGGCGACATACCTGGGTAAGAGGACTTTTCCAGAACTGGCGACATACCCAGGTATGAGGACTTTTCCGTCTCTGGCGACATACCCGGGTATGAGGACTATTCCGGATCTGGTGACATACCCGGGTATGAAGACATTTCTGGATCTGGTGACATACCCAGGTATGAAGGCCTTTTCTAGATCTGGCGACATACCCGGGTATGAGGATACCCGGGTATGTGGACTTTTCCGGATCTGGCGACATATCCGGGTATGAAGACTTTTCCGGATCTGGCGACATACCCGTGTATGAGGACTTTTCCGGATCTGGCGACATGCCCGGGTATGAGGACTTTTCCGGATACTGCGACATACCCGGGTATGAGGATACCCGGAATTGTGGACTTACCCGAGTATGAGGACTTTTCCGGATCTGGCGACATACCCGGGTATGAGGACTTTTCCGGATCTGGCGACATACCCGGGAATAAGGACTTTTCCGGTTCTGGCGACATACCCGGGTATGAAGACTTTTCCCAATCTGGCGACATACCCGGGTATGAAGACTTTTCCCAATCTGGCGACATACCCGGGTATGAGGACTTTACAGTATTTGGCGACATACCCGTGTATGTGGACTTTTCCGAATCTGGCGACATACCCGGGTATGAAGACTTTTCCGGATCTCGCGACATACCCGGGTATGAAGACATTTCCGGATCTCGCGACATACCCGGGTATGAGGACTTTTTCGCATCCTGCGACATACCCAGATATGAGGACTTTTCCGGATCTGGCGACATACTCGTTATGAGGACTTTTCCGGATCTGGCGACATACCCGGGTATGAGGACTTTTCCGGATCTGGCGACATACCCGGGAATGAGGACTTTTCCGGATCTGGCGACATACCCGGGTATGAAGACTTTTCCCAATCTGGCGACATACCCGGTTATGAAGACTTTTCCCAATCTGGTGACATACCCGGGTGTGAGGACATTTCAGGATCTGGCGACATACCCGTGTATGTGGACTTTTCCGAATCTGGCGACATACCCGGGTATGAAGACTTTTCCGGATCTCGCGACATACCTGGGTATAAGGACTTTTCCGGATCTGGTGACATACCCGGGTATGAGGACATTTCAGGATCTGGCGACATATCCGGGTAAGAGGACTTTTCCGGAACTGGCGACATACCCGGGTATGAGGACTTTTCCAGATCTGGTGACATACCCGGGTATGAGGACATTTCCGTATCTGGCGACATACCCGGGTATGAGGACTTTTCCGGATCTGGCGACATACCCGGGTATGAGGACTTTTCCGCATCCTGCGACATACCCGGATATGAGGACTTTTCCGGATCTGGCGACATACCTGGGTATGAGGACATTTCCGTATCTGGCGACCTACCCGGGTATGAGGACTTTTCCGGATCTGGCAACATACCCGGGTATGAGGACTTTTCCGCATCCTGCGACATACCCGGATATGAGGACTTTTCCGGATCTGGCGACATACCCGGGTATGAGGACTTTTCCGGATCTGGCGACATACCCGTTATGAGGACTTTTCCGGATCTGGCGACATACCCGGGTATGAGGACTTTTCCGGATCTGGCGACATACCTGGGTAAGAGGACTTTTCCAGAACTGGCGACATACCTAGGTATGAGGACTTTTCCGTCTCTGGCGACATACCCGGGTATGAGGACTATTCCGGATCTGGTGACATACCCGGGTATGAAGACATTTCTGGATCTGGCGACATACCCAGGTATGAAGGCCTTTTCTAGATCTGGCGACATCCGGGTATGTGGACTTTTCCGGATCTGGCGACATATCCGGGTATGAAGACTTTTCCGGTTCTGGCGACATACCCGTGTATGAGGACTTTTCCGGATCTGGCGACATGCCCGGGTATGAGGACTTTTCTGGATACTGCGCATACCCGGATATGAGGACTTTTCCGGATATGGCGACATACCCGGGTATGAGAACATTTCCGGCTCTGGCGACATACCCGGGTATAAGGATACCCGGAAATGTGGACTTACCCGAGTATGAGGACTTTTCCGGATCTGGCGACATACCCGGGTATGAGGACTTTTCCGGATCTGGCGACATACCCGGGAATGAGGACTTTTCCGGTTCTCGCGACATACCCGGGTATGAAGACTTTTCCCAATCTGGCGACATACCCGGGTATGAAGACTTTTCCCAATCTGGCGACATACCCGGGTATGAGGACTTTTCAGGATTTGGCGACATACCCGTGTATGTGGACTTTTCCGAATCTGGCGACATATCCGGGTATGAAGACTTTTCCGGATCTCGCGACATACCTGGGTATGTACTTTTCAGGATCTGGCGACATACCCGGGTAAGAGGACTTTTCCAGAACTGGCGACATACCCGGGTATGAAGACATTTCCGGATCTCGCGACATACCCGGGTATGAGGACTTTCCGGATCTGGTGACATACCCGGGTATGAGGACATTTCAGGATCTGGCGACATACCCGGGTATGAGGACATTTCCGTATCTGGCGACATACCCGGGTATGAGGACTTTTCCATAGCTGGCGACATACCCGGGTATGAGGACTTTTCCGGATATGGCGACAGACCCAGGTAAGAAGACTTTTCCGGATCTCGCGATATACCCGGATATGAGGACTTTTCCGGATCTGGTGACATACCCGGGTATGAGGACATTTCAGGATCTGGCGACATACCCGGGTAAGAGGACTTTTCCGGAACTGGCGACATACCCGTTTATGAGGACTTTTCCGGATCTGGCGACATACCCGGGTATGAGGACATTACCGTATCTGGCGACATACCCGGGTATGAGGACTTTTCCAGATCTGGCGACATACCCGGGTATGAGGACATTTCCGTATCTGGCGACCTACCCGGGTATGAGGACTTTTCCAGATCTGGCGACATACCCAGGTATGAGGACTTTTCCGCATCCTGCGACATACCCGGGTAAGAGGACTTTTCCGGAACTGGCGACATACCCGTTTATGAGGACTTTTCCGGATCTGGCGACATACCCGGGTATGAGGACATTACCGTATCTGGCGACATACCCGGGTATGAGGACTTTTCCAGATCTGGCGACATACCCGGGTATGAGGACATTTCCGTATCTGGCGACCTACCCGGGTATGAGGACTTTTCCAGATCTGGCGACATACCCAGGTATGAGGACTTTTCCGCATCCTGCGACATACCCGGATATGAGGACTTTTCCGGAACTGGCGACATACCCGGGTATGAGGACTTTTCCGGATCTGGCGACATACCCGTTATGAGGACTTTTCCGGATCTGGCGACATACCCGGGTATGAGGACTTTTCCGGATCTGGCGACATACCTGGGTAAGAGGACTTTTCCAGAACTGGCGACATACCCGGGTATGAGGACTTTTCCGTCTCTGGCGACATACCCGGGTATGAGGACTATTCCGGATCTGGTGACATACCCGGGTATGAGGACATTTCTGGATCTGGCGACATACCCGGGTATGAAGGCCTTTTCTAGATCTGGCGACATACCCGGGTATGAGGATACCCGGGTATGAGGACTTTTCCGGATCTGGCGACATGCCCGGCCGGGTATGAGGACTTTTCCGGATACTGCGACATACCCGGATATGAGGACTTTTCCGGATATGGCGACATACCCGGGTATGAGAACATTTCCGGCTCTGGCGACATACCCGGGTATGAGGATACCCGGAAATGTGGACTTTTCCGGATTTGGTGACATACCCGGGTATGAGGACTTTTCCGGCTCTGGCGACATACCCGAGTATGAGGACTTTTCCGGATCTGGCGACATACCCGGGTATGAGGACTTTTCCGGATCTGGCGACATACCCGGGAATGAGGACTTTTCAGGATCTGGCGACATACCCGGGTATGAAGACTTTTCCCAATCTGGCGACATACCCGGGTATGAAGACTTTTCCCAATCTGGCGACATACCCGGGTATGAGAACATTTCCGGCTCTGGCGACATACCCGGGTATAAGGATACCCGGAAATGTGGACTTACCCGAGTATGAGGACTTTTCCGGATCTGGCGACATACCCGGGTATGAGGACTTTCCGGATCTGGCGACATACCCGGGAATGAGGACTTTTCCGGTTCTCGCGACATACCCGGGTATGAAGACTTTTCCCAATCTGGCGACATACCCGGGTATGAAGACTTTTCCCAATCTGGCGACATACCCGGGTATGAGGACTTTTCAGGATTTGGCGACATACCCGTGTATGTGGACTTTTCCGAATCTGGCGACATACCCGGGTATGAAGACTTTTCCGGATCTCGCGACATACCTGGGTATAAGTACTTTTCAGGATCTGGCGACATACCCGGGTAAGAGGACTTTTCCAGAACTGGCGACATACCCGGGTATGAAGACATTTCCGGATCTCGCGACATACCCGGGTATGAGGACTTTCCGGATCTGGTGACATACCCGGGTATGAGGACATTTCAGGATCTGGCGACATACCCGGGTATGAGGACATTTCCGTATCTGGCGACATACCCGGGTATGAGGACTTTTCCATAGCTGGCGACATACCCGGGTATGAGGACTTTTCCGGATATGGCGACAGACCCAGGTAAGAAGACTTTTCCAGATCTCGCGATATACCCGGATATGAGGACTTTTCCGGATCTGGTGACATACCCGGGTATGAGGACATTTCAGGATCTGGCGACATACCCGGGTAAGAGGACTTTTCCGGAACTGGCGACATACCCGTTTATGAGGACTTTTCCGGATCTGGCGACATACCCGGGTATGAGGACATTACCGTATCTGGCGACATACCCGGGTATGAGGACTTTTCCAGATCTGGCGACATACCCGGGTACGAGGACATTTCCGTATCTGGCGACCTACCCGGGTATGAGGACTTTTCCAGATCTGGCGTCATACCCAGGTATGAGGACTTTTCCGCATCCTGCAACATACCCGGGTAAGAGGACTTTTCCGGAACTGGCGACATACCCGTTTATGAGGACTTTTCCGGATCTGGCGACATACCCGAGTATGAGGACATTACCGTATCTGGCGACATACCCGGGTATGAGGACTTTTCCAGATCTGGCGACATACCCGGGTATGAGGACATTTCCGTATCTGGCGACCTACCCGGGTATGAGGACTTTTCCAGATCTGGCGACATACCCAGGTATGAGGACTTTTCCGCATCCTGCGACATACCCGGATATGAGGACTTTTCCGGAACTGGCGACATACCCGGGTATGAGGACTTTTCCGGATCTGGCGACATACCCGTTATGAGGACTTTTCCGGATCTGGCGACATACCTGGGTAAGAGGACTTTTCCAGAACTGGCGACATACCCGGGCATGAGGACTTTTCCGTCTCTGGCGACATACCCGGGTATGAGGACTATTCCGGATCTGGTGACATACCCGGGTATGAGGACATTTCTGGATCTGGCGACATACCCGGGTATGAAGGCCTTTTCTAGATCTGGCGACATACCCGGGTATGAGGATACCCGGGTATGAGGACTTTTCCGGATCTGGCGACATGCCCGGGTATGAGGACTTTTCCGGATACTGCGACATACCCGGATATGAGGACTTTTCCGGATATGGCGACATACCCGGGTATGAGAACATTTCCGGCTCTGGCGACATACCCGGGTATGAGGATACCCGGAAATGTGGACTTTTCCGGATTTGGTGACATACCCGGGTATGAGGACTTTTCCGGCTCTGGCGACATACCCGAGTATGAGGACTTTTCCGGATCTGGCGACATACCCGGGTATGAGGACTTTTCCGGATCTGGCGACATACCCGGGAATGAGGACTTTTCAGGATCTGGCGACATACCCGGGTGTGAGGACATTTCCGTATCTGGCGACCTACCCAGGTATGAGGACTTTTCCAGATCTGGCGACATACCCAGGTATGAGGACTTTTCCAGATCTGGCGACATACCCAGGTATGAGGACTTTTCCGCATCCTGCAACATACCCGGGTAAGAGGACTTTTCCGGAACTGGCGACATACCCGTTTATGAGGACTTTTCCGGATCTGGCGACATACCCGAGTATGAGGACATTACCGTATCTGGCGACATACCCGGGTATGAGGACTTTTCCAGATCTGGCGACATACCCGGGTATGAGGACATTTCCGTATCTGGCGACCTACCCGGGTATGAGGACTTTTCCAGATCTGGCGACATACCCAGGTATGAGGACTTTTCCGCATCCTGCGACATACCCGGATATGAGGACTTTTCCGGAACTGGCGACATACCCGGGTATGAGGACTTTTCCGGATCTGGCGACATACCCGTTATGAGGACTTTTCCGGATCTGGCGACATACCTGGGTAAGAGGACTTTTCCAGAACTGGCGACATACCCGGGCATGAGGACTTTTCCGTCTCTGGCGACATACCCGGGTATGAGGACTATTCCGGATCTGGTGACATACCCGGGTATGAGGACATTTCTGGATCTGGCGACATACCCGGGTATGAAGGCCTTTTCTAGATCTGGCGACATACCCGGGTATGAGGATACCCGGGTATGAGGACTTTTCCGGATCTGGCGACATGCCCGGGTATGAGGACTTTTCCGGATACTGCGACATACCCGGATATGAGGACTTTTCCGGATATGGCGACATACCCGGGTATGAGAACATTTCCGGCTCTGGCGACATACCCGGGTATGAGGATACCCGGAAATGTGGACTTTTCCGGATTTGGTGACATACCCGGGTATGAGGACTTTTCCGGCTCTGGCGACATACCCGAGTATGAGGACTTTTCCGGATCTGGCGACATACCCGGGTATGAGGACTTTTCCGGATCTGGCGACATACCCGGGAATGAGGACTTTTCAGGATCTGGCGACATACCCGGGTGTGAGGACATTTCCGTATCTGGCGACCTACCCAGGTATGAGGACTTTTCCAGATCTGGCGACATACCCAGGTATGAGGACTTTTCCAGATCTGGCGACATACCCAGGTATGAGGACTTTTCCGCATCCTGCAACATACCCGGGTAAGAGGACTTTTCCGGAACTGGCGACATACCCGTTTATGAGGACTTTTCCGGATCTGGCGACATACCCGAGTATGAGGACATTACCGTATCTGGCGACATACCTGGGTATGAGGACTTTTCCAGATCTGGCGACATACCCGGGTATGAGGACATTTCCGTATCTGGCGACCTACCCGGGTATGAGGACTTTTCCAGATCTGGCGACATACCCAGGTATGAGGACTTTTCCGCATCCTGCGACATACCCGGATATGAGGACTTTTCCGGAACTGGCGACATACCCGGGTATGAGGACTTTTCCGGATCTGGCGACATACCCGTTATGAGGACTTTTCCGGATCTGGCGACATACCTGGGTAAGAGGACTTTTCCAGAACTGGCGACATACCCGGGCATGAGGACTTTTCCGTCTCTGGCGACATACCCGGATATGAGGACTATTCCGGATCTGGTGACATACCCGGGTATGAGGACATTTCTGGATCTGGCGACATACCCGGGTATGAAGGCCTTTTCTAGATCTGGCGACATACCCGGGTATGAGGATACCCGGGTATGAGGACTTTTCCGGATCTGGCGACATGCCCGGGTATGAGGACTTTTCCGGATACTGCGACATACCCGGATATGAGGACTTTTCCGGATATGGCGACATACCCGGGTATGAGAACATTTCCGGCTCTGGCGACATACCCGGGTATGAGGATACCCGGAAATGTGGACTTTTCCGGATTTGGTGACATACCCGGGTATGAGGACTTTTCCGGCTCTGGCGACATACCCGAGTATGAGGACTTTTCCGGATCTGGCGACATACCCGGGTATGAGGACTTTTCCGGATCTGGCGACATACCCGGGAATGAGGACTTTTCAGGATCTGGCGACATACCCGGGTATGAAGACTTTTCCCAATCTGGCGACATACCCGGGTATGAAGACTTTTCCCAATCTGGCGACATACCCGGGTATGAGGACTTTTCCGGATCTGGTGACATACCCGGGTATGAGGACATTTCTGGATCTGGCGACATACCCGGGTATGAAGGCCTTTTCTAGATCTGGCGACATACCCGGGTATGAGGACTTTTCCGGATACTGCGACATACCCGGATATGAGGACTTTTCTGGATATGGCGACATACCCGGGTATGAGGACTTTTCAGGATCTGGCGACATACCTGGGTAAGAGGACTTTTCCAGAACTGGCGACATACCCGGGTATGAGGACTTTTCCGTCTCTGGCGACATACCCGGGTATGAGGACTATTCCGTATCTGGTGACATACCCGGGTATGAGGACATTTCTGGATCTGGCGACATACCCGGGTATGAAGGCCTTTTCTAGATCTGGCGACATACCGGGTATGAGGATACCCGGGTATGTGGACTTTTCCGGATCTGGCGACATATCCGGGTATGAAGACTTTTCCGGATTTGGTGACATGCCCTGGTATGAGGACTTTTCTGCATTCTGTGACATAACCGGATATGAGGACATTTCCAGATCTGGCGACATACCCGGGTATGAGGAAACCCGGGAATGAGTACTTTTCCGGCTTTGGTGACATTCTCGGGTATGAGGACTTTTCCGCATCCTGCGACATACCCGGATATGAGGACTTTTCCAGATCTGGCCACATACCCGGGTATGAGTACTTTTCCGGATCTGGCGACATACCCGTGTATGAGAATACCCGTGTATGAGGACTTTTCCTGATCTGACGACATACCCGGGTATGAAGACTTTTCCGGATATGGCGACAGACCCAGGTAAGAAGACTTTTCCGGATCTCGCGACATACCCGGATATGAGGACTTTTCTGGATCTGGTGACATACCCGGGTATGAGGACATTTCAAGATCTGGCGACATACCCGGGTAAGAGGACTTTTCCGGAACTGGCGACATACCCGGGTATGAGGACTTTTCCGGATCTGGCGACATACCCGGGTATGAGGACATTTCCGTATCTGGCGACATACCCGGGTATGAGGACTTTTCCAGATCTGGCGACATACCCGGGTCTGAGGACATTTCCGTATCTGGCGACCTACCCGGGTATGAGGACTTTTCCGGATCTGGCGACATACCCGGGTATGAGGACTTTTCCGCATCCTGCGACATACCCGGATATGAGGACTTTTCCGGATCTGGCGACATACCCGGGTATGAGGACTTTTCCGGTTCTGGCGACATACCCGTTATGAGGACTTTTCCGGATCTGGCGACATACCTGGGTAAGAGGACTTTTCCAGAACTGGCAACATACCCCGGTATGAGGACTTTTCCGTCTCTGGCGACATACCCGGGTATGAGGACTATTCCGGATCTGGTGACATACCCGGGTATGAAGACATTTCTGGATCTGGCGACATACCCGGGTATGAAGGCCTTTTCTAGATCTGGCGACATACCCGGGTATGAGGATACCCGGGTATGTGGACTTTTCCGGATCTGGCGACATATCCGGGTATGAAGACTTTTCCTGATCTGGCGACATACCCGTGTATGAGGACTTTTCCGGATCTGGCGACATGCCCGGGTATGAGGACTTTTCCGGATCTGGCGACATACCGGTTATGAGGACTTTTCCGGATCTGGCGACATACCCGGGTATGAGGACTTTTCCGGATCTGGCGACATACCCGTTATGAGGACTTTTCCGGATCTGGCGACATACCCGGGTATGAGGACTTTTCCGGATCTGGCGACATACCTGGGTAAGAGGACTTTTCCAGAACTGGCGACATACCCGGGTATGAGGACTTTTCCGTCTCTGGCCACATACCCGGGTATGAGGACTATTCCGGATCTGGTGACATACCCGGGTATGAGGACATTTCTGGATCTGGCGACATACCCGGGTATGAAGGCCTTTTCTAGATCTGGCGACATACCCGGGTATGAGGATACCCGGGTATGAGGACTTTTCCGGATCTGGCGACATGCCCGGGTATGAGGACTTTTCCGGATACTGCGACATACCCGGATATGAGGACTTTTCCGGATATGGCGACATACCCGGGTATGAGAACATTTCCGGCTCTGGCGACATACCCGGGTATGAGGATACCCGGAAATGTGGACTTTTCCAGATTTGGTGACATACCCGGGTATGAGGACTTTTCCGGCTCTGGCGACATACCCGAGTATGAGGACTTTTCCGGATCTGGCGACATACCCGGGTATGAGGACTTTTCCGGATCTGGCGACATACCCGGGAATGAGGACTTTTCAGGATCTGGCGACATACCCGGGTATGAAGACTTTTCCCAATCTGGCGACATACCCGGGTATGACGACTTTTCCCAATCTGGCGACATTCCCGGGTATGTGGACTTTTCAGGATCTGGCGACATACCCGGGTATGAAGAATTTTTCAGATCTCGCGAAATACATGGGTATAAGGACTTTTCCGGATCTGGCGACATACCCGGGTAAGAGGACTTGTCCAGAACTGGCGACATACCCGGGTATGAGGACTTTTCCGGCTCTGGCGACATACCCGGGTATGAAGACTTTTCCAGATCTCGCAAAATACCCGGGTATGAGGACTTTTCCGGATCTGGCGACATACCCGGGTATGAGGACTTTTCCGCATCCTGCGACATACCCGGATATGAGGACTTTTCCGGATCTGGCGACATACCTGGGTATGAGTACTTTTCCGGATCTGGTGACATACCCGGGTATGAGAATACCCGTGTATGAGGACTTTTCCGGATCTGGCGACATACCTGCGTATGAGGACTTTTCCGGATCTGGCGTCATACCCGGGTATGAGGACTTTTCCGGATCTGGAGACATACCCGGGTATGAGGACTTTTCATGATCTGGCGACATACCCGTGTATGTGGACTTTTCCGAATCTGGCGACATACCCGGGTATGAAGACTTTTCCGGATATCGCGACATACCTGGGTATAAGGACTTTTCCGGATCTGGTGACATACCCGGGTATGAGGACATTTCAGGATCTGGCGACATACCCGGGTAAGAGGACTTTTCCGGAACTGGCGACATACCCGGGAATGAGGACTTTTCCAGATCTGGTGACATACCCGGGTATGAGGACATTTCCGTATCTGGCGACATGCCCGGGTATGAGGACTTTTCCGGATCTGGCGATATACCCGGGTATGAGGACTTTTCCGCATCCTGCGACATACCCGGATATGAGGACTTTTCTGGATCTGGCGACATACCCGGGAATGAGGACTTTTCCGGATCTGGCGACATACCCGGGTATGAAGACTGTTCCCAATCTGGCGACATACCCGGTTATGAAGACTTTTCCCAATCTGGCGACATACCCGGGTGTGAGGACATTTCAGGATCTGGCGACATACCCGTGTATGTGGACTTTTCCGAATCTGGCGACATACCCGGGTATGAAGACTTTTCCAGATCTCGCGACATACCTGGGTATAAGGACTTTTCCGGATCTGGTGACATACCCGGGTATGACGACATTTCAGGATCTGGCGACATACCCGGGTAAGCGAACTTTTCCGGAACTGGCGACATACCCGGTTATGAGGACTTTTCCAGATCCGGTGACATACCCGGGTATGAGGACATTTCCGTATCTGGCGGCATATCCGGGTATGAGGACTTTTCCGGATCTGGCGACATATCCGGGTATGAGGACTTTTCCGGATCTGGCGACATACCCGGGTATGAGGACTTTTCCACATCCTGCGACATACCCGGATATGAGGACTTTTCCGGATCTGGCGACATACCTGGGTATGAGTACTTTTCCGGATCTGGCGACATACCCGGGTATGAGAATACCCGTGTATGAGGACTTTTCCGGATCTGGCGACATACCTGCGTATGAGGACTTTTCCGGATCGGGCGACATACCCGGGTATGAGGACTTTTCCGGATCTGGAGACATACCCGGGTATGAGGACTTTTCCGGATCTGGCGACATACCCGGGTTTGAGGACCTGGCGACATACCCGGGTATGAGGACTTTTCCGGATCTGGCGACATACCCGGGTATGAGGACTTTTCCGGATCTGGCGAGATACCCGTTATGAGGACTTTTCCGGTTCTGGCGACATACCCGGGTATGAGGTCTTTTCAGGATCTGGCGACATACCCGGGTATGAGGACATTTCCGGATCTGGCGACATACCCGGGTATGAGGACTTTTCCGGATCTGGAGACATACCCGGGTATGAGGACTTTTCCGGATCTGGCGACATACCCGGGTTTGAGGACCTGGCGACATACCCGGGTATGAGGACTTTTCCGGATCTGGCGACATACCCGGGTATGAGGACTTTTCCGGATCTGGCGACATACCCGTTATGAGGACTTTTCATGATCTGGCGACATACCCGGGTATGAGGACTTTTCCGGATCTGGCGACATACCCGGTAATGAGGACTTTTCCGGATCTGGCGACATACCCGGGTATGAAGACTTTTCCCAATCTGGCGACATACCCGGGTATGAAGACTTTTCCCAATCTGGCGACATACCCGGGTATGAGGACTTTTCAGGATCTGCCGACATACCCGGGTATGAGGACATTTCCGGATCTGGCGACATACCCGGTTATGAGGACTTTTCCGGATCTGGAGACATACCCGGGTATGAGGACTTTTCCGGATCTGGCGACATACCCGAGTATGAGGACTTTTCCGGATCTGGCGACATACCCGATATGAGGACTTTTCCGGATCTGGCGACATACCCGGGTAGGAGGACTTTTCCGGATCTGGTGACATACCCGGTAATGAGGACTTTTCCGGATCTGGCGACATACCCGGGTATGAAGACTTTTCCCAATCTGGCGACATACCCGGTTATGACGACTTTTCCCAATCTGGCGACATTCCCGGGTATGTGGACTTTTCAGGATCTGGCGACATACCCGGGTATGAAGAATTTTTCGGATCTCGCGAAATACATGGGTATAAGGACTTTTCCGGATCTGGCGACATACCCGGGTAAGAGGACTTGTCCAGAACTGGCGACATACCCGGGTATGAGGACTTTTCCGGCTCTGGCGACATACCCGGGTATGAAGACTTTTCCAGATCTCGCAAAATACCCGGGTATGAGGACTTTTCCGGATCTGGTGACATACCCGGGTATGAGGACATTTCAGGTTCTGGCGACATACCCGGGTAAGAGGACTTTTCCGGAACTGGCGACATACCCGGGTATGAGGACTTTTCCGGATCTGGCGACATACCCGGGTATGAGTACATTTCCGTATCTGGCGACATACCCGGGTATGAGGACTTTTCCAGATCTGGCGACATACTCGTGTATGTGGGCTTTTCCGAATCTGGCGACATACCCGGGTATGAAGACTTTTCCGGATCTCGCGAAATACCTGTGTGTGAGGACATTTCCGGATCTGGCGACATACCCGGGTATTGAGGACTTTTCCGGATCTGGAGACATACCTGGGTATGAGGACTTTTCCGGATCTGGCGACATACCCGGGTTTGAGGACCTGGCGACATACCCGGGTATGAGGACTTTTCCGGATCTGGCGACATACCCTGGTATGAGGACTTTTCCGGATCTGGCGACATACCCGTTATGAGGACTTTTCCGGATCTGGCGACATACCCGGGTATGAGGACTTTTCAGGATCTGCCGACATACCCGGGTATGAGGACATTTCCGGATCTGGCGACATACCCGGGTATGAGGACTTTTCCGGATCTGGAGACATACCCGGGTATGAGGACTTTTCCGGATCTGGCGACATACCCGTTATGAGGACTTTTCCGGATTTGGCGACATACCCGGGTAGGAGGACTTTTCCGGATCTGGCGACATACCCGGTAATGAGGACTTTTCCGGATCTGGCGACATACCCGGGTATGAAGACTTTTCCCAATCTGGCGACATACCCGGGTATGAAGACTTTTCCCAATCTGGCGACATTCCCGGGTATGTGGACTTTTCAGGATCTGGCGACATACTCGTGTATGTGGACTTTTCCTAATCTGGCGATATAGCCGGGTATGAAGACTTTTCCGGATCTCGCGACATACCTGGGTATAAGGACTTTTCCGGATCTGGTGACATACCCGGGTATGACGACATTTCAGGATCTGGTGACATACCCGGGTAAGAGGACTTTTCCGGAACTGGCGACATACCCGGTTATGAGGACTTTTCCAGATCTGGTGACATACCCGGGTATGAGGACATTTCCGTATCTGGCGACATACCCGGGTATGAGGACTTTTCCGGATCTGGCGACATACCCGGGTATGAGGACTTTTCCGCATCCTGCGACATACCCGGATATGAGGACTTTTCCGGATCTGGCGACATACCTGGGTATGAGTACTTTTCCGGATCTGGCGACATACCCGGGTATGAGAATACCCGTGTATGAGGACTTTTCCGGATCTGGCGACATACCTGCGTATGAGGACTTTTCCGGATCTGGCGACATACCCGGGTATGAGGACTTTTCCGGATCTGGAGACATACCCGGGTATGAGGACTTTTCCGGATCTGGCGACATACCCGGGTTTGAGGACCTGGCGACATACCCGGGTATGAGGACTTTTCCGGATCTGGCGACATACCCGGGTATGAGGACTTTTCCGGATCTGGCGAGATACCCGTTATGAGGACTTTTCCGGATCTGGCGACATACCCGGGTATGAGGACTTTTCAGGATCTGGCGACATACCCGGGTATGAGGACATTTCCGGATCTGGCGACATACCCGGGTATGAGGACTTTTCCGGATCTGGAGACATACCCGGGTATGAGGACTTTTCCGGATCTGGCGACATACCCGGGTTTGAGGACCTGGCGACATACCCGGGTATGAGGACTTTTCAGGATCTGGCGACATACCCGGGTATGAGGACTTTTCCGGATCTGGCGACATACCCGTTATGAGGACTTTTCCTGATCTGGCGACATACCCGGGTATGAGGACTTTTCCGGATCTGGCGACATACCCGGTAATGAGGACTTTTCCGGATCTGGCGACATACCCGGGTATGAAGACTTTTCCCAATCTGGCGACATACCCGGGTATGAAGACTTTTCCCAATCTGGCGACATACCCGGGTATGAGGACTTTTCAGGATCTGCCGACATACCCGGGTATGAGGACATTTCCGGATCTGGCGACATACCCGGTTATGAGGACTTTTCCGGATCTGGAGACATACCCGGGTATGAGGACTTTACCGGATCTGGCGACATACCCGGGTATGAGGACTTTTCCGGATCTGGCGACATACCCGATATGAGGACTTTTCCGGATCTGGCGACATACCCGGGTAGGAGGACTTTTCCGGATCTGGCGACATACCCGGTAATGAGGACTTTTCCGGATCTGGCGACATACCCGGGTATGAAGACTTTTCCCAATCTGGCGACATACCCGGGTATGACGACTTTTCCCAATCTGGCGACATTCCCGGGTATGTGGACTTTTCAGGATCTGGCGACATACCCGGTAATGTGGACTTTTCCTAATCTGGCGATATACCCGGGTATGAAGAATTTTCCGGATCTCGCGAAATACATGGGTATAAGGACTCTTCCGGATCTGGCGACATACCCGGGTAAGAGGACTTGTCCAGAACTGGCGACATACCCGGGTATGAGGACTTTTCCGGCTCTGGCGACATACCCGGGTATGAAGACTTTTCCAGATCTCGCGAAATACCCGGGTATGAGGACTTTTCCGGATCTGGTGACATACCCGGGTATGAGGACATTTCAGGTTCTGGCGACATACCCGGGTAAGAGGACTTTTCCGGAACTGGGGACATACCCGGGCATGAGGACTTTTCCGGATCTGGTGACATACCCGGGTATGAGGACATTTCCGTATCTGGCGACATACCCGGGTATGAGGACTTTTCCAGATCTGGCGACATACTCGTGTATGTAGACTTTTCCGAATCTGGCGACATACCCGGGTATGAAGACTTTTCCGGATCTCGCGAAATACCTGTGTATGAGGACATTTCCGGATCAGGCGACATACCCGGGTATGAGGACTTTTCCGGATCTGGAGACATACCCGGGTATGAGGACTTTTCCGGATCTGGCGACATACCCGGGTTTGAGGACCTGGCGACATACCCGGATATGAGGACTTTTCCGGATCTGGCGACATACCCTGGTATGAGGACTATTCCGGATCTGGCGACATACCCGTTATGAGGACTTTTCCGGATCTGGCGACATACCTGGGTATGAGGACTTTTCAGGATCTGCCGACATATCCGGGTATGAGGACATTTCCGGATCTGGCGACATACCCGGGTATGAGGACTTTTCCGGAACTGGAGACATACCCGGGTATGAGGACTTTTCCGGATCTGGCGACATACCCGGGTTTGAGGACCTGGCGACATACCCGGGTATGAGGACTTTTCCGGATCTGGCGACATACCCGGGTATGAGGACTTTTCCGGATCTGGTGACATACCCGGGTATGAGGACTTTTCCGGATCTGGCGACATACCCGTTATGAGGACTTTTCCGGATTTGGCGACATACCCGGGTAGGAGGACTTTTCCGGATCTGGCGACATACCCGGTAATGAGGACTTTTCCGGATCTGGCGACATAACCGGGTATGAAGACTTTTCCCAATCTGGCGACATACCCGGGTATGAAGACTTTTCCCAATCTGGCGACATTCCCGGGTATGTGGACTTTTCAGGATCTGGCGACATACTCGTGTATGAAGAATTTTCCGGATCTCGCGAAATACATGGGTATAAGGACTTTTCCGCATCTGGCGACATACCCGGGTAAGAGGACTTGTCCAGAACTGGCGACATAGCCGTGTATGAGGACTTTTCCGGCTCTGGCGACATACCCGGGTATGAAGACTTTTCCGGATCTCGCGAAATAACCGGGCATGAGGACTTTTCCGGATCTGGTGACATACCCGGGTATGAGGACATTTCAGGTTCTGGCGACATACCTGGGTAAGAGGACTTTTCCGGAACTGGCGACATACCCGGGTATGAGGACTTTTCCGGATCTGGCGACATACCGGGTATGAGGACATTTCCGTATCTGGCGACATACCCGGGTATGAGGACTTTTCCAGATCTGGCGACATACTCGTGTATGAGGACTTTTCCGGATCTGGCGACATACCCGTTATGAGGACTTTTCCGGATTTGGCGACATACCCGGGTAGGAGGACTTTTCCGGATCTGGCGACATACCCGGTAATGAGGACTTTTCCGGATCTGGCGACATACCCGGGTATGAAGACTTTTCCCAATCTGGCGACATACCCGGGTATGAAGACTTTTCCCAATCTGGCGACATTCCCGGGTATGTGGACTTTTCAGGATCTGGCGACATACTCGTGTATGTGGACTTTTCCTAATCTGGCGATATACCCGGGTATGAAGAATTTTCCGGATCTCGCGAAATACATGGGTATAAGGACTTCCGGATCTGGCGACATACCCGGGTAAGAGGACTTGTCCAGAACTGGCGACATACCCGGGTATGAGGACTTTTCCGGCTCTGGCGACATACCCGGGTATGAAGACTTTTCCGGATCTCGCGAAATACCCGGGTATGAGGACTTTTCCGGATCTGGTGACATACCCGGGTATGAGGACATTTCAGGTTCTGGCGACATACCCGGGTAAGAGGACTTTTCCGGAACTGGCGACATACCCGGGTATGAGGACTTTTCCGGATCTGGCGACATACCCGGGTATGAGGACATTTCCGTATCTGGCGACATACCCGGGTATGAGGACTTTTCCAGATCTGGCGACATACTCGTGTATGTGGACTTTTCCGAATCTGGCGAAATACCCGGGTATGAAGACTTTTCCGGATCTCGCGAAATACCTGTGTATGAGGACATTTCAGGATCTGGCGACATACCCGGGTATGAGGACTTTTCCGGATCTGGAGACATACCCGGGTATGAGGACTTTTCCGGATCTGGCGACATACCCGGGTTTGAGGACCTGGCGACATACCCGGGTATGAGGACTTTTCCGGATCTGGCGACATACCCTGTTATGAGGACTTTTCCGGATTTGGCGACATACCCGTTATGAGGACTTTTCCGGATCTGGCGACATACCCGGGTATGAGGACTTTTCAGGATCTGCCGACATACCCGGGTATGAGGACATTTCCGGATCTGGCGACATACCCGGGTATGAGGACTTTTCCGGATCTGGAGACATACCCGGGTATGAGGACTTTTCCGGCTCTGGCGACATACCCGGGTTTGAGGACCTGGCGACATACCCGGGTATGAGGACTTTTCCGGATCTGGCGACATACCCGGGTAAGAGGACTTTTCCGGAACTGGTGACATACCCGGGTATGAGGACTTTTCCGGATCTGGCGACATACCCGGGTATGAGGACATTTCCGTATCTGGCGACATACCCGGGTATGAGGACTTTTCCAGATCTGGCGACATACTCGTGTATGTGGACTTTTCCGAATCTGGCGACATACCCGGGTATGAAGACTTTTCCGGATCTCGCGAAATACCTGTGTATGAGGACATTTCCGGACCTGGCGACATACCCGGGTATGAGGACTTTTCCGGATCTGGCGACATACCCTGTTATGAGGACTTTTCCGGATCTGGCGACATACCCGTTATGAGGACTTTTCCGGATCTGGCGACATGCCCGGGTATGAGGACTTTTCAGGATCTGCCGACATACCCGGGTATGAGGACATTTCCGGATCTGGCGACATACCCGGGTATGAGGACTTTTCCGGATCTGGAGACATACCCGGGTATGAGGACTTTTCCGGATCTGGCGACATACCCGGGTTTGAGGACCTGGCGACATACCCGGGTATGAGGACTTTTCCGGATCTGGCGACATACCCGGGTATGAGGACTTTTCCGGATCTGGAGACATACCCGGGTATGAGGACTTTTCCGTATCTGGCGACATACCCGGGTTTGAGGACCTGGCAACATACCCGCGTATGAGGACTTTTCCGGATCTGGCGACATACCCGGGTTAGAGGACTTTTCCGGAACTGGCGACATACCCGGGTATGAGGACTTTTCCGGATCTGGCGACATACCCGGGTATGAGGACATTTCCGTATCTGGCGACATACCCGGGTATGAGGACTTTTCCAGATCTGGCGACATACTCGTGTATGTGGACTTTTCCGAATCTGGCGACATACCCGGGTATGAGGACTTTTCCGGATCTGGAGACATACCCGGGTATGAGGACTTTTCTGGATCTGGCGACATACCCGGGTTTGAGGACCTGGCGACATACCCGGGTATGAGGACTTTTCCGGATCTGGCGACATACCCTGTTATGAGGACTTTTCCGGATCTGGCGACATACCCGGGTATGAGGACTTTTCCGGATCTGGCGACATACCCTGTTATGAGGACTTTTCCGGATCTGGCGACATACCCGTTATGAGGACTTTTCCGGATCTGGCGACATGCCCGGGTATGAGGACTTTTCCGGAACTGGCGACATACCCGGGTATGAGGACTTTTCCGGATCTGGCGACATACCCGGGTATGAGGACATTTCCGTATCTGGCGACATACCCGGGTATGAGGACATTTCCAGATCTGGCGACATACTCGTGTATGTGGACTTTTCCGAATCTGGCGACATACCCGGGTATGAAGACTTTTCACGATCTCGCGAAATACCTGTGTATGAGGACATTTCCGGATCTGGCGACATACCCGGGTATGAGGACTTTTCCGGATCTGGAGACATACCCGGGTATGAGGACTTTTCCGGATCTGGCGACATACCCGGGTTTGAGGACCTGGCGACATACCCGGGTATGAGGACTTTTCCGGATCTGGCGACATACCCTGTTATGAGGACTTTTCCGGATCTGGCGACATACCCGTTATGAGGACTTTTCCGGATCTGGCGACATGCCCGGGTATGAGGACTTTTCAGGATCTGCCGACATACCCGGGTATGAGGACATTTCCGGATCTGGCGACATACCCGGGTATGAGGACTTTTCCGGATCTGGAGACATACCCGGGTATGAGGACTTTTCCGGATCTGGCGACATACCCGGGTTTGAGGACCTGGCGACATACCCGGGTATGAGGACTTTTCCGGATCTGGCGACATACCCGGGTATGAGGACTTTTCCGGATCTGGAGACATACCCGGGTATGAGGACTTTTCCGGATCTGGCGACATACCCGTTATGAGGACTTTTCCGGATTTGGCGACATACCCGGGTAGGAGGACTTTTCCGGATCTGGCGACATACCCGGTAATGAGGACTTTTCCGGATCTGGCGACATACCCGGGTATGAAGACTTTTCCCAATCTGGCGACATACCCGGGTATGAAGACTTTTCCCAATCTGGCGACATTCCCGGGTATGTGGAATTTTCAGGATCTGGCGACATACTCGTGTATGTGGTCTTTTCCGAATCTGGCGACATACCCGGGTATGAGGACATTTCCGGATCTGGCGACATACCCGGGTATGAGGACTTTTCCGGATCTGGAGACATACCCGGGTATGAGGACTTTTCCGGATCTGGCGACATACCCGGGTTTGAGGACCTGGCGACATACCCGGGTATGAGGACTTTTCCGGATCTGGCGACATACCCGGGTATGAGGACTTTTCCGGATCTGGCGACATACCCGGGTTTGAGGACCTGGCGACATACCCGGGTATGAGGACTTTTCCGGATCTGGTGACATACCCGTTATGAGGACTTTTCCGGATCTGGCGACATACCCGGGTATGAAGACTTTTCCCAATCTGGCGACATACCCGGGTATGAAGACTTTTCCCAATCTGGCGACATACTCGTGTATGTGGACTTTTCCTAATCTGGCGATATACCCGGGTATGAAGAATTTTCCGGATCTCGCGAAATACATGGGTATAAGGACTTCCGGATCTGGCGACATACCCGGGTAAGAGGACTTGTCCAGAACTGGCGACATACCCGGGTATGAGGACTTTTCCGGCTCTGGCGACATACCCGGGTATGAAGACTTTTCCGGATCTCGCGAAATACCCGGGTATGAGGACTTTTCCGGATCTGGTGACATACCCGGGTATGAGGACATTTCAGGTTCTGGCGACATACCCGGGTAAGAGGACTTTTCCGGAACTGGCGACATACCCGGGTATGAGGACTTTTCCGGATCTGGCGACATACCCGGGTATGAGGACATTTCCGTATCTGGCGACATACCCGGGTATGAGGACTTTTCCAGATCTGGCGACATACTCGTTCGTGTATGTGGACTTTTCCGAATCTGGCGACATACCCGGGTATGAAGACTTTTCCGGATCTCGCGAAATACCTGTGTATGAGGACATTTCCGGATCTGGCGACATACCCGGGTATGAGGACTCTTCCGGATCTGGCGACATACCCGGGTTTGAGGACCTGGCGACATACCCGGGTATGAGGACTTTTCCGGATCTGGCGACATACCCTGTTATGAGGACTTTTCCGGATTTGGCGACATACCCGTTATGAGGACTTTTCCGGATCTGGTGACATACCCGGGTATGAGGGCTTTTCAGGATCTGCCGACATACCCGGGTATGAGGACATTTCCGGATCTGGCGACATACCCGGGTATGAGGACTTTTCCGGATCTGGAGACATACCCGGGTATGAGGACTTTTCCGGCTCTGGCGACATACCCGGGTTTGAGGACCTGGCGACATACCCGGGTATGAGGACTTTTCCGGATCTGGCGACATACCCGGGTAAGAGGACTTTTCCGGAACTGGCGACATACCCGGGTATGAGGACTTTTCCGGATCTGGCGACATACCCGGGTATGAGGACATTTCCGGATCTGGAGACATACCCGGGTATGAGGACTCTTCCGGATCTGGCGACATACCCGGGTTTGAGGACCTGGCGACATACCCGGGTATGAGGACTTTTCCGGATCTGGCGACATACCCTGTTATGAGGACTTTTCCGGATCTGGAGACATACCCGGGTATGAGGACTTTTCCGGATCTGGCGACATACCCGGGTATGAGGACATTTCCGTATCTGGCGACATACCCGGGTATGAGGAACTTTTCCAGATCTGGCGACATACTCGTGTATGTGGACTTTTCCGAATCTGGCGACATACCCGGGTATGAAGACTTTTCCGGATCTCGCGAAATACCTGTGTATGAGGACATTTCCGGACCTGGGCGACATACCCGGGTATGAGGACTTTTCCGGATCTGGCGACATACCCTGTTATGAGGACTTTTCCGGATCTGGCGACATACCCGTTATGAGGACTTTTCCGGATCTGGCGACATGCCCGGGTATGAGGACTTTTCAGGATCTGCCGACATACCCGGGTATGAGGACATTTCCGGATCTGGCGACATACCCGGGTATGAGGACTTTTCCGGATCTGGAGACATACCCGGGTATGAGGACTTTTCCGGATCTGGCGACATACCCGGGTTTGAGGACCTGGCGACATACCCGGGTATGAGGACTTTTCCGGATCTGGCGACATACCCGGGTATGAGGACTTTTCCGGATCTGGAGACATACCCGGGTATGAGGGACTTTTCCGTATCTGGCGACATACCCGGGTTTGAGGACCTGGCGACATACCCGCGTATGAGGACTTTTCCGGATCTGGCGACATACCCGGGTTAGAGGACTTTTCCGGAACTGGCGACATACCCGGGTATGAGGACTTTTCCGGATCTGGCGACATACCCGGGTATGAGGACATTTCCGTATCTGGCGACATACCCGGGTATGAGGACTTTTCCAGATCTGGCGACATACTCGTGTATGTGGGACTTTTCCGAATCTGGCGACATACCCGGGTATGAGGACTTTTCCGGATCTGGAGACATACCCGGGTATGAGGACTTTTCCGGATCTGGCGACATACCCGGGTTTGAGGACCTGGCGACATACCCGGGTATGAGGACTTTTCCGGATCTGGCGACATACCCTGTTATGAGGGACTTTTCCGGATCTGGCGACATACCCGGGTATGAGGACTTTTCCGGATCTGGCGACATACCCTGTTATGAGGACTTTTCCGGATCTGGCGACATACCCGTTATGAGGACTTTTCCGGATCTGGCGACATGCCCGGGTATGAGGACTTTTCCGGAACTGGCGACATACCCGGGTATGAGGACTTTTCCGGATCTGGCGACATACCCGGGTATGAGGACATTTCCGTATCTGGCGACATACCCGGGTATGAGGAACATTTCCAGATCTGGCGACATACTCGTGTATGTGGACTTTTCCGAATCTGGCGACATACCCGGGTATGAAGACTTTTCACGATCTCGCGAAATACCTGTGTATGAGGACATTTTCCGGATCTGGCGACATACCCGGGTATGAGGACTTTTCCGGATCTGGAGACATACCCGGGTATGAGGACTTTTCCGGATCTGGCGACATACCCGGGTTTGAGGACCTGGCGACATACCCGGGTATGAGGACTTTTCCGGATCTGGCGACATACCCTGTTATGAGGACTTTTCCGGATCTGGCGACATACCCGTTATGAGGACTTTTCCGGATCTGGCGACATGCCCGGGTATGAGGACTTTTCAGGATCTGCCGACATACCCGGGTATGAGGACATTTCCGGATCTGGCGACATACCCGGGTATGAGGACTTTTCCGGATCTAGACATACCCGGGTATGAGGACTTTTCCGGATCTGGCGACATACCCGGGTTTGAGGACCTGGCGACATACCCGGGTATGAGGACTTTTCCGGATCTGGCGACATACCCGGGTATGAGGACTTTTCCGGATCTGGAGACATACCCGGGTATGAGGACTTTTCCGGATCTAGCGACATACCCGTTATGAGGACTTTTCCGGATTTGGCGACATACCCGGGTAGGAGGACTTTTCCGGATCTGGCGACATACCCGGTAATGAGGACTTTTCCGGATCTGGCGACATACCCGGGTATGAAGACTTTTCCCAATCTGGCGACATACCCGGGTATGAAGACTTTTCCCAATCTGGCGACATTCCCGGGTATGTGGACTTTTCAGGATCTGGCGACATACTCGTGTATGTGGTCTTTTCCGAATCTGGCGACATACCCGGGTATGAGGACATTTCCGGATCTGGCGACATACCCGGGTATGAGGACTTTTCCGGATCTGGAGACATACCCGGGTATGAGGACTTTTCCGGATCTGGCGACATACCCGGGTTTGAGGACCTGGCGACATACCCGGGTATGAGGACTTTTCCGGATCTGGCGACATACCCGGGTATGAGGACTTTTCCGGATCTGGCGACATACCCGGGTTTGAGGACCTGGCGACATACCCGGGTATGAGGACTTTTCCGGATCTGGTGACATACCCGTTATGAGGACTTTTCCGGATCTGGCGACATACGCGGGTATGAAGACTTTTCCCAATCTGGCGACATACCCGGGTATGAAGACTTTTCCCAATCTGGCGACATACTCGTGTATGTGGACTTTTCTTAATCTGGCGATATACCCGGGTATGAAGAATTTTCCGGATCTCGCGAAATACATGGGTATAAGGACTTCCGGATCTGGCGACATACCCGGGTAAGAGGACTTGTCCAGAACTGGCGACATACCCGGGTATGAGGACTTTTCCGGCTCTGGCGACATACCCGGGTATGAAGACTTTTCCGGATCTCGCGAAATTCCCGGGTATGAGGACTTTTCCGGATCTGGTGACATACCCGAGTATGAGGACATTTCAGGTTCTGGCGACATACCCGGGTAAGAGGACTTTTCCGGAACTGGCGACATACCCGGGTATGAGGACTTTTCCGGATCTGGCGACATACCCGGGTATGAGGACATTTCCGTATCTGGCGACATACCCGGGTATGAGGACTTTTCCAGATCTGGCGACATACTCGTGTATGTGGACTTTTCCGAATCTGGCGACATACCCGGGTATGAAGACTTTTCCGGATCTCGCGAAATACCTGTGTATGAGGACATTTCCGGATCTGGCGACATACCCGGGTATGAGGACTCTTCCGGATCTGGCGACATACCCGGGTTTGAGGACCTGGCGACATACCCGGGTATGAGGACTTTTCCGGATCTGGCGACATACCCTGTTATGAGGACTTTTCCGGATTTGGCGACATACCCGTTATGAGGACTTTTCCGGATCTGGTGACATACCCGGGTATGAGGACTTTTCAGGATCTGCCGACATACCCGGGTATGAGGACATTTCCGGATCTGGCGACATACCCGGGTATGAGGACTTTTCCGGATCTGGAGACATACCCGGGTATGAGGACTTTTCCGGCTCTGGCGACATACCCGGGTTTGAGGACCTGGCGACCTACCCGGGTATGAGGACTTTTCCGGATCTGGCGACATACCCGGTAAGAGGACTTTTCCGGAACTGGCGACATACCCGGGTATGAGGACTTTTCCGGATCTGGCGACATACCCGGGTATGAGGACATTTCCGTATCTGGCGACATACCCGGGTATGAGGACTTTTCCAGATCTGGCGACATACTCGTGTATGTGGACTTTTCCGAATCTGGCGACATACCCGGGTATGAAGACTTTTCCGGATCTCGCGATATACCTGTGTATGAGGACATTTCCGGATCTGGCGACATACCCGGGTATGAGGACTTTTCCGGATCTGGAGACATACCCGGGTATGAGGACTCTTCCGGATCTGGCGACATACCCGGGTTTGAGGACCTGGCGACATACCCGGGTATGAGGACTTTTCCGGATCTGGCGACATACCCTGTTATGAGGACTTTTCCGGATCTGGCGACATACCCGTTATGAGGACTTTTCCGGATCTGGCGACATGCCCGGGTATGAGGACTTTTCAGGATCTGCCGACATACCCGGGTATGAGGACATTTCCGGATCTGGCGACATACCCGGGTATGAGGACTTTTCCGGATCTGGAGACATACCCGGGTATGAGGACTTTTCCGGATCTGGCGACATACCCGGGTTTGAGGACCTGGCGACATACCCGGGTATGAGGACTTTTCCGGATCTGGCGACATACCCGGGTATGAGGACTTTTCCGGATCTGGAGACATACCCGGGTATGAGGACTTTTCCGGATCTGGCGACATACCCGGGTTTGAGGACCGGGCGACATACCCGCGTATGAGGACTTTTCCGGATCTGGCGACATACCCGGGTTGGAGGACTTTTCCGGAACTGGCGACATACCCGGGTATGAGGACTTTTCCGGATCTGGCGACATACCCGGGTATGAGGACATTTCCGTATCTGGCGACATACCCGGGTATGAGGACTTTTCCAGATCTGGCGACATACTCGTGTATGTGGACTTTTCCGAATCTGGCGACATACCCGGGTATGAAGACTTTTCCGGATCTCGCGAAATACCTGTGTATGAGGACATTTCCGGATCTGGCGACATACCCGGGTATGAGGACTTTTCCGGATCTGGAGACATACCCGGGTATGAGGACTTTTCCGGATCTGGCGACATACCCGGGTTTGAGGACCTGGCGACATACCCGGGTATGAGGACTTTTCCGGATCTGGCGACATACCCTGTTATGAGGACTTTTCCGGATCTGGCGACATACCCTTATGAGGACTTTTCCGGATCTGGCGACATGCCCGGGTATGAGGACTTTTCAGGATCTGCCGACATACCCGGGTATGAGGACATTTCCGGATCTGGCGACAGACCCGGGTAAGAGGACTTTTCCGGAACTGGCGACATACCCGGGTATGAGGACTTTTCCGGATCTGGCGACATACCCGGGTATGAGGACATTTCCGTATCTGGCGACATACCCGGCCGGGTATGAAGACTTTTCCAGATCTGGCGACATACTCGTGTATGTGGACTTTTCCGAATCTGGCGACATACCCGGGTATGAAGACTTTTCCGGATCTCGCGAAATACCTGTGTATGAGGACATTTCCGGATCTGGCGACATACCCGGGTATGAGGACTTTTCCGGATCTGGAGACATACCCGGGTATGAGGACTTTTCCGGATCTGGCGACATACCCGGGTTTGAGGACCTGGCGACATACCCGGGTATGAGGACTTTACCGGATCTGGCGACATACCCTGTTATGAGGACTTTTCCGGATTTGGCGACATACCCGTTATGAGGACTTTTCCGGATCTGGCGACATACCCGGGTATGAGGACTTTTCAGGATTTGCCGACATACCCGGATATGAGGACATTTCCGGATCTGGCGACATACCCGGGTATGAGGACTTTTCCGGATCTGGAGACATACCCGGGTATGAAGACTTTTCCGGCTCTGGCGACATACCCGGGTTTGAGGACCTGGCGACATACCCGGGTATGAGGACTTTTCCGGATCTGGCGACATACCCGGGTAAGAGGACTTTTCCGGAACTGGCGACATACCCGGGTATGAGGACTTTTCCGGATCTGGCGACATACCCGGGTATGAGGACATTTCCGTATCTGGCGACATACCCGGGTATGAGGACTTTTCCAGATCTGGCGAAATACCTGTGTATGAGGACATTTCCGGATCTGGCGACATACCCGGGTATGAGGACTTTTCTGGATCTGGAGACATACCCGGGTATGAGGACTTTTCCGGATCTGGCGACATACCCGGGTTTGAGGACCTGGCGACATACCCGGGTATGAGGACTTTTCCGGATCTGGCGACATACCCTGTTATGAGGACTTTTCCGGATCTGGCGACATACCCGTTATGAGGACTTTTCCGGATCTGGCGACATGCCCGGGTATGAGGACTTTTCAGGATCTGCCGACATACCCGGGTATGAGGACATTTCCGGATCTGGCGACATACCCGGGTATGAGGACTTTTCCGGATCTGGAGACATACCCGGGTATGAGGACTTTTCCGGATCTGGCGACATACCCGGGTTTGAGGACCTGGCGACATACCCGGGTATGAGGACTTTTCCGGATCTGGCGACATACCCGGGTATGAGGACTTTTCCGGATCTGGAGACATACCCGGGTATGAGGACTTTTCCGGATCTGGCGACATACCCGGGTTTGAGGACCTGGCGACATACCCGCGTATGAGGACTTTTCCGGATCTGGCGACATACCCGGGTTAGAGGACTTTTCCGGAACTGGCGACATACCCGGGTATGAGGACTTTTCCGGATCTGGCGACATACCCGGGTATGAGGACATTTCCGTATCTGGCGACATACCCGGGTATGAGGACTTTTCCAGATCTGGCGACATACTCGTGTATGTGGACTTTTCCGAATCTGGCGACATACCCGGGTATGAAGACTTTTCCGGATCTCGCGAAATACCTGTGTATGAGGACATTTCCGGATCTGGCGACATACCCGGGTATGAGGACTTTTCCGGATCTGGAGACATACCCGGGTATGAGGACTTTTCCGGATCTGGCGACATACCCGGGTTTGAGGACCTGGCGACATACCCGGGTATGAGGACTTTTCCGGATCTGGCGACATACCCTGTTATGAGGACTTTTCCGGATCTGGCGACATACCCGTTATGAGGACTTTTCCGGATCTGGCGACATGCCCGGGTATGAGGACTTTTCAGGATCTGCCGACATACCCGGGTATGAGGACATTTCCGGATCTGGCGACATACCCGGGTATGAGGACTTTTCCGGATCTGGAGACATACCCGGGTATGAGGACTTTTCCGGATCTGGCGACATACCCGGGTTTGAGGACCTGGCGACATACCCGGGTATGAGGACTTTTCCGGATCTGGCGACATACCCGGGTATGAGGACTTTTCCGGATCTGGAGACATACCCGGGTATGAGGACTTTTCCGGATCTGGCGACATACCCGTTATGAGGACTTTTCCGGATTTGGCGACATACCCGGGTAGGAGGACTTTTCCGGATCTGGCGACATACCCGGTAATGAGGACTTTTCCGGATCTGGCGACATACCCGGGTATGAAGACTTTTCCCAATCTGGCGACATACCCGGGTATGAAGACTTTTCCCAATCTGGCGACATTCCCGGGTATGTGGACTTTTCAGGATCTGGCGACATACTCGTGTATGTGGACTTTTCCGAATCTGGCGACATACCCGGGTATGAGGACATTTCCGGATCTGGCGACATACCCGGGTATGAGGACTTTTCCGGATCTGGAGACATACCCGGGTATGAGGACTTTTCCGGATCTGGCGACATACCCGGGTTTGAGGACCTGGCGACATACCCGGGTATGAGGACTTTTCCGGATCTGGCGACATACCCGGGTATGAGGACTTTTCCGGATCTGGAGACATACCCGGGTATGAGGACTTTTCCGGATCTGGCGACATACCCGTTATGAGGACTTTTCCGGATTTGGCGACATACCCGGGTAGGAGGACTTTTCCGGATCTGGCGACATACCCGGTAATGAGGACTTTTCCGGATCTGGCGACATACCCGGGTATGAAGACTTTTCCCAATCTGGCGACATACCCGGGTATGAAGACTTTTCCCAATCTGGCGACATACTCGTGTATGTGGACTTTTCCTAATCTGGCGATATACCCGGGTATGAAGAATTTTCCAGATCTCGCGAAATACATGGGTATAAGGACTTTTCCGGATCTGGCGACATACCCGGGTAAGAGGACTTGTCCAGAACTGGCGACATACCCGGGTATGAGGACTTTTCCGGCTCTGGCGACATACCCGGGTATGAGGACTTTTCCGGCTCTGGCGACATACCCGGGTATGAAGACTTTTCCGGATCTCGCGAAATAACCGGGTATGAGGACTTTTCCGGATCTGGTGACATACCCGGGTATGAGGACTTTTCCGGATCTGGTGACATACCCGGGTATGAGGACATTTCAGGATCTGGCGACATACCCGGGTAAGAGGACTTTTCCGGAACTGGCGACATACCCGGGTAAGAGGACTTGTCCAGAACTGGCGACATCCCCGGGTATGAGGACTTTTCCGGCTCTGGCGACATACCCGGGTATGAAGACTTTTCCGGATCTCGCAAAATACCCGGGTATGAAGACTTTTCCGGATCTGGTGACATACCCGGGTATGAGGACATTTCAGGATCTGCCGACATACCCGGGTAAGAGGACTTTTCCGGAACTGGCGACATACCCGGGTATGAGGACATTTCAGGTTCTGGCGACATACCCGGGTAAGAGGACTTTTCCGGAACTGGCGACATACCCGGGTATGAGGACTTTTCCGGATCTGGTGACATACCCGGGTATGAGGACATTTCAGGATCTGGCGACATACCCGGGTAAGAGGACTTTTCCGGAACTGGCGACATACCCGGGTAAGAGGACTTGTCCAGAACTGGCGACATACCCGGGTATGAGGACTTTTCCGGCTCTGGCGACATACCCGGGTATGAAGACTTTTCCGGATCTCGCAAAATACCCGGGTATGAAGACTTTTCCGGATCTGGTGACATACCCGGGTATGAGGACATTTCAGGATCTGCCGACATACCCGGGTAAGAGGACTTTTCCGGAACTGGCGACATACCCGGGTATGAGGACATTTCAGGTTCTGGCGACATACCCGGGTAAGAGGACTTTTCCGGAACTGGCGACATACCCGGGTATGAGGACTTTTCCGGATCTGGCGACATAGCCGGGTATGAGGACATTTCCGTATCTGGCGACATACCCGGGTATGAGGACTTTTCCAGATCTGGCGACATACTCGTGTATGTGGACTTTTCCGAATCTGGCGACATACCCGGGTATGAAGACTTTTCCGGATCTCGCGAAATACCTGTGTACGAGGACATTTCCGGATCTCGCGACATACCCGGGTATGAGGACTTTTCCGGATCTGGAGACATACCCGGGTATGAGGACTTTTCAGGATCTGCCGACATACCCGGGTATGAGGACATTTCCGGATCTGGCGACATACCCGGGTATGAGGACTTTTCCGGATCTGGAGACATACCCGGGTATGAGGACTTTTCCGGATCTGGCGACATACCCGGGTTTGAGGACCTGGCGACATACCCGGGTATGAGGACTTTTCCGGATCTGGCGACATACCCGGGTATGAGGACATTTCCGGATCTGGCGACATACCCGGGTATGAGGACTTTTCCTGATCTGGAGACATACCCGGGTATGAGGACTTTTCCGGATCTGGCGACATACCCGGGTTTGAGGACCTGGCGACATACCCGGGTATGAGGACTTTTCCGGATCTGGCGACATACCCGGGTATGAGGACTTTTCCGGATCTGGAGACATACCCGGGTATGAGGACTTTTCCGGATCTGGCGACATACCCGTTATGAGGACTTTTCCGGATTTGGCGACATACCCGGGTAGGAGGACTTTTCCGGATCTGGCGACATACCCGGTAATGAGGACTTTTCCGGATCTGGCAACATACCCGGGTATGAAGACTTTTCCCAATCTGGCGACATACCCGGGTATGAAGACTTTTCCCAATCTGGCGACATTCCCGGGTATGTGGACTTTTCAGGATCTGGCGACATACTCGTGTATGTGGACTTTTCCTAATCTGGCGATATACCCGGGTATGAAGACTTTTCCGGATCTCGCGAAATACCCGGGTATGAGGACTTTTCCGGATCTGGTGACATACCCGGGTATGAGGACATTTCAGGTTCTGGCGACATACCCGGGTAAGAGGAATTTTCCGGAACTGGCGACATACCCGGGTATGAGGTCTATTCCGGATCTGGCGACATACCCGGGTATGAGGACATTTCCGTATCTGGCGACATACCCGGGTATGAGGACTTTTCCAGATCTGGCGACATACTCGTGTATGTGGACTTTTCCGAATCTGGCGACATACCCGGGTATGAAGACTTTTCCGGATCTCGCGAAATACCTGTGTATGAGGACTTTTCCGGATCTGGCGACATACCCTGTTATGAGGACTTTTCCGGATCTGGCGACATACCCGTTATGAGGACTTTTCCGGATCCGGCGACATACCCGGGTATGAGGACTTTTCAGGATCTGCCGACATACTCGGGTATGAGGACATTTCCGGATCGGGCGACATACCCGGGTATGAGGACTTTTCCGGATCTGGCGACATACCCGGGTTTGAGGACCTGGCGACATACCCGGGTATGAGGACTTTTCCGGATCTGGCGACATACCCGGGTGTGAGGACTTTTCCGGATCTGGAGACATACCCGGGTATGAGGACTTTTCCGGATCTGGCGACATACCCGTTATGAGGACTTTTCCGGATTTGGCGACATACCCGGGTAGGAGGACTTTTCCGGATCTGGCGACATACCCGGTAATGAGGACTTTTCCGGATCTGGCGACATACCCGGGTATGAAGACTTTTCCCAATCTGGCGACATACCCGGGTATGTGGACTTTTCAGGATCTGGCGACATACTCGTCTATGTGGACTTTTCCGAATCTGGCGACATACCCGGGTATGAGGACATTTCCGGATCTGGCGACATACCCGGGTATGAGGACTTTTCCGGATCTGGAGACATACCCTGGTATGAGGACTTTTCCGGATCTGGCGACATACCCGGGTTTGAGGACCTGGCGACATACCCGGGTATGAGGACTTTTCCGGATCTGGCGACATACCCGGGTATGAGGACTTTTCCGGATCTGGCGACATACCCGTTATGAGGACTTTTCATGATCTGGCGACATACCCGGGTATGAGGACTTTTCCGGATCTGGCGACATACCCGGGTATGAGGACTTTTCCGGATCTGGCGACATACCCGTTATGAGGACTTTTCATGATCTGGCGACATACCCGGGTATGAAGACTTTTCCCAATCTGGCGACATACCCGGGTATGAAGACTTTTCCCAATCTGGCGACATTCCCGGGTATGTGGACTTTTGAGGATCTGGCGACATACTCGTGTATGTGGACTTTTCCTAATCTGGCGATATACCCGGGTATGAAGAATTTTCCGGATCTCGCGAAATACATGGGTATAATGACTTTTCCGGATCTGGCGACATACCCGGGTAAGAGGACTTGTCCAGAACTGGCGACATACCCGGGTATGAGGACTTTTCCGGCTCTGGCGACATACCCGGGTATGAAGACTTTTCCGGATCTCGCGAAATACCCGGGTATGAGGACTTTTCCGGATCTGGTGACATACCCTGGTATGAGGACTTTTCCGGATCTGGTGACATACCCGGGTATGAGGACATTTCAGGATCTGGCGACATACCCGGGTAAGAGGACTTTTCCGGAACTGGCGACATACCCGGGTAAGAGGACTTGTCCAGAACTGGCGACATACCCGGGTATGAGGACTTTTCCGGCTCTGGCGACATACCCAGGTATGAAGACTTTTCCGGATCTCGCGAAATACCCGGGTATGAGGACTTTTCCGGATCTGGTGACATACCCGGGTATGAGGACATTTCAGGATCTGCCGACATACCCGGGTAAGAGGACTTTTCCGGAACTGGCGACATACCCGGGTATGAGGACTTTTCCGGATCTGGCGACATACCCGGGTATGAGGACATTTCCGTATCTGGCGACATACCCGGGTATGAGGACTTTTCCAGATCTGGCGACATACCCGGGTACGAAGATACCCGGGAATGAGGACTTTTCCGGATTTGGTGACATACCCGGGTTTGAGGACTTTTCCGCATCCTGCGACATACCCGGATATGAGGACTTTTCCGAATCTGGCAACATACCCGGGTATGAGTACTTTTCCGGATCTGGTGACATACCCGGGTATGAGAACACCCGTGTATGAGGACTTTTCCGGATCTGACGACGTACCCGGATATGAGGACTTTTCCGGATCTGGCGACATACCCGGGTTTGAGGACTTTTCCGGATCTGGCGACATACCCGGGTATGAGGAATTTTCCGGATCTGGCGACATACCCGGGTATGAGGTTCTTTTCCGGATCTGATGACATACCCGGGTATGAGGACTTTTCCTGATCTGGCGACATACCCGGGTATGAGGTATTTTCCGGATCTGATGACATACCCGTGTATGAGGACTTTTCCGGATCTGACGACGTACCCGGATATGAGGACTTTTCCGGATCTGGCGACATACCCGGGTATGAGGATTTTTCCGGGTCTGGCGACATACCCGGGTTTGAGTTCTTTTCCGGATCTGATGACATAACCGGGTATGAGGTCTTTTCCGGATCTGATGACATACCCGGGTATGAGGACTTTTCCTGATCTGGCAACATACCCGGATATGAGGACTTTTCCGGATATGGCGACATACCCGGGTATGAGGACTTTTCCGGAACTGGCGACATACCTGGGTAAGAGGACTTTTCCAGAACTGGCGACATACCCGGGTATGAGTACTTTTCCGTCTCTGGCCACATACCCGGGTATGAGGACATTTCCGGATCTAGCGACATACCTGGGTAAGAGGACTTTTCCAGAACTGGCGACATACCCGGGTATGAGTACTTTTCCGTCCCTGGCGACATACCCGGGTATGAGGACATTTCCGGATCTGGCGACATACCCGGGTATGAGGTCTTTTCCGGATTTGGTGACATACCCGGGTATGAGGACTTTTCCGCATTCTGCGGCATACCCGGATATGACGACTTTGCCACATCCGGCAACATACCCGGATATGAGGACTTTTCCGGATATGGCGACATACCCGGGTATGAGGACTTTTCCGGATCTGGCGACATACCTGGGTAAGAGGACTTTTCCAGAACTGGCGACATACCCGGGTATGAGTACTTTTCCGTCTCTGGCGACATACCCGGGTATGAGGACTTTTCCGGATCTGGCGACATACCCGGATATGATGACATTTCCGGATACCCGCGTATGAGGTCTTTTCCGGATATGGCGACATGCCCGGGTATGAGGACTTTTCCGAATA